>JAUKNL010000110.1:0-267876 GCA_030765065.1 Deroplatys truncata | reverse complement strand
GGATACCAGTATTAGTAGTTAGTAGACAGGAGCTGGATACCAGTATTAGTAGTTAGTAGACTGTAGCTGGATACCAGTATTAGTAGTTAGTAGACAGGAGCTGGATACCAGTATTACTAGTTAGTAGACTGTAGCTGGATACCAGTATTAGTCGTTAGTAGACAGGAGATGGATACCAGTATTAAAAGTTAGTAGACAGGAGCTGGGTACCAGTATTAGCAGTTAGTAGACTGTAGCTGGATACCAGTATTAGTAGTTAGTAGACAGGAGCTGGATACCAGTATTAGTAGTTAGTAGACAGGAGCTGGATACCAGTATTAGTAGCTAGTAGACTGTAGCTGGATACCAGTATTAGTAGTTAGTAGACCGTAGCTGGGTACCAGTATTAGTAGTTAGTAGACTGTAGCTGGAATCCAGTATTAGTAGTTAATAGACTGTAGCTGGGTACCAGTATTAGTAGTTAGTAGACTGTAGCTGGATACCAGTATTAGTAGTTAGTAGACTGTAGCTGGATACCAGTATTAGTATTTAATAGACAGGAGCTGGATACCAGTATTAGTAGTTAGTAGACTGTAGCTGGATACCAGTATTAGTAGTTAGTAGACAGGAGCTGGATACCAGTATTAGTAGTTAGTAGACTGTAGCTGGATACCAGTATTAGTAGTTAGTAGACTGTAGCTGGATACCAGTATTAGTAGTTAGTAGACAGGAGCTGGATACCAGTATTAGTAGTTAGTAGACTGTAGCTGGATACCAGTATTAGTAGTTAGTAGACTGTAGCTGGATACCAGTATTAGTAGTTAATAGACAGGAGCTGGATACCAGTATTAGTAGTTAGTAAACTGTAGCTGCATACCAGTATTAGTAGTTAGTAGACTGTAGCTGGATACCAGTATTAGTAGTTAGTAGACTGTAGCTGGATACCAGTATTAGTAGTTAGTAGACTGTAGCTGGGTACCAGTATTAGTAGTTAGTATACTGTAGCTGGGTACCAGTAGTAGTAGTTAGTAGACAGGAGCTGGGTACCAGTAGTAGTAGTTAGTAGACAGGAGCTGGATACCAGTATTAGTAGTTAGTAGAAAGGAGCTGGATACCAGTATTAGTAGTTAGTAGACTGTAGCTGGGTACCAGTATTAGTAGTTAGTAGACTGTAGCTGGATACCAGTATTAGTAGTTAGTAGACTGTAGCTGGATACCAGTATTAGTAGTTAGTAGACATGAGCTGGATACCAGTATTAGTAGTTAGTAGACAGGAGCAGGATACCAGTATTAGTAGTTAGTAGACTGTAGCTAGGTACCAGTATTAGTAGTTAGTAGACAGGAGCTGGATACCAGTATTAGTAGTTAGTAGACTGTAGCTGCGTACCAGTATTAGTAGTTAGTAGACTGTAGCTGGGTACCAGTATTAGTAGTTAGTAGACTGTAGCTGGGTACCAGTATTAGCAGTTAGTAGACTGTAGCTGGATACCAGTATTAGCAGTTAGTAGATTGCAGCTGGGTACCAGTATTAGTAGTTAGTAGACTGTAGCTGGATACCAGTATTAGTAGTTAGTAGACTGTACCTGGGTACCAGTATTAGTAGTTAGTAGACTGTAGCTGGGTACCAGTATTAGTAGTTAGTAGACTGTAGCTAGATACCAGTATTAGTAGACTGTAGCTGGGTACCAGTATTAGTAGTTTGTAAACTGTAGCTGGGTACCAGTATTAGTAGTTAGTAGACTGTAGCTAGATACCAGTATTAGTAGTTAGTAGACTGTAGCTGGATACCAGTATTAGTAGTTAGTAGACCGTAGCTGGGTACCAGTATTAGTAGTTAGTAGACTGTAGCTGGATACCAGTATTAGTAGTTAGTAGACTGTATCTGGGTACCAGTATTAGTAGTTAATAGACTGTAGCTGGGTACCAGTATTAGTAGTTAGTAGACTGTAGCTGGATACCAGTATTGGTAGTTAGTAGAATGTAACTGGATACCAGTATTAGTAGTTAGTAGACTGTAGCTGGGTACCAGTATTAGTATTTAGTAGACTGTAGCTGGATACCAGTATTAGTAGTTAGTAGACTGTAGCTGGGTACCAGTATTAGTAGTTAGTAGACTGTAGCTGGATACCAGTATTAGTAGTTAGTAGCTGTAACTGGATACCAGTATTAGTAGTTAGTAGACTGTTGCTGGATACCAGTATTAGTAGTTAGTAGACTGTACCTGGGTACCAGCATTAGTAGTTAGTAGACTGTATCTGGGTACCAGTATTAGTAGTTAGTAGACAGGAGCTGGATACCAGTATTAGGAGTTAGTAGACTATAGCTGGATACCAGTATTAGTAGTTAGTAGACTGTAGCTGGATACCAGTATTAGTAGTTAGTAGACAGAAGCTTGATACCAGTATTAGTAGTTAGTAGACAGGAGCTGTAACCAGTATTAGTAGTTAGTAGACTGTAGCTGGGTACCAGTATTAGTAGTTAGTAGACAGGAGCTGGATACCAGTATTAGTAGTTAGTAGACTGTAGCTGGGTACCAGTATTAGTAGTTAGTAGACAGGAGCTTGATACCAGTATTAGTAGTTAGTAGACTGTAGCTGGATACCAGCATTAGTAGTTAGTTGACTGTAGCTGGGTACCAGTATTAGTAGTTAGTAGACAGGAGCTGGATTCCAGTATTAGTAGTTAGTAGACAGGAGCTGGATACCAGTATTAGTAGTTAGTACACTGTAGCTGGGTACCAGTATTAGTAGTTAGTAGACCGTAGCTGGGTACCAGTATTAGTAGTTAGTAGACAGGAGATGGGTACCAGTATTAGTAGTTAGTAGACAGGAGCTGGCTACCAGTATTAGCAGTTAGTAGACGGGAGCTGGGTACCAGTATTAGTAGTTAGTAGACTGTAGATGGGTACCAGTATTAGTAGTTAGTAGACTGTAGCTGGATACCAGTATTAGTAGTTAGTAGACAGGATCTGGATACCAGTATTAGTAGTTAATAGACAGGAGCTGGATACCAGTATTAGTAGTTAATAGACAGGATCTGGATACCAGTATTAGTAGTTAGTAGACAGGATCTGGATAACAGTATTAGTAGTTAGTAGACAGGATCTGGATACCAGTATTAGTAGTTAGTAGACAGTATCTGGATACCATTATTAGTAGTTAGTAGACAGGAGCTGGATACCAGTATTAGTAGTTAGTAGATAGGATCTGGATACCAGTATTAGTAGTTAGTAGACTGTAGCTGGATACCAGTATTAGTAGTTAGTAGACAGGAGCTGGGTACCAGTATTAGTAGTTAGTAGACTGTAGCTGGGTACCAGTATTAGTAGTTAGTAGACTGTAGCTGGATACCAGTATTAGTAGTTAGTAGACTGTAGCTGGATACCAGTATTAGTAGTTAGTAGACTGTAGGTGGGTACCAGTATTAGTAGTTAGTATACAGGAGCTGGGTACTAGTATTAGTAGTTAGTAGACTGTAGCTGGGTACCAGTATTAGTAGTTAGTAGACTGTAGCTGGATACCAGTATTAGTAGTTAGTAGACTGTAGCTGGATACCAGTATTAGTAGTTAGTACACTGTAGCTGGATACCAGTATTAGTAGTGAGTAGACTGTAGCTGGATACCAGTATTAGTAGTTAGTAGACAGGAGCTGGGATTCAGTATTAGTAGTTAGTAGACAGGAGCTGGATACCAGTATTAGTATTTAGTAGACAGGAGCTGGATACCAGTATTAGTAGTTAGTACACTGTAGCTGGGTACCAGTATTAGTAGTTAGTAGAAAGGAGCTGGGTACCAGTATTAGTAGTTAGTAGACTGTAGCTGGGTACCAGTATTAGTAATTAGTAGACAGGAGCTGGGTACCAGTATAAGTAGTTAGTAGACCGTAGCTGGGTACCACTATTAGTAGTTAGTAGACAGGAGCTGGGTACCAGTATTAGTAGTTAGTAGACAGGAGCTGGGCACCAGTATTAGTAGTTAGTAGACAGGAGCTGGGCACCAGTATTAGTAGTTAGTAGACAGGAGCTGGGTACCAGTATTAGCAGTTAGTAGACAGGAGCTGGGTACCAGTATTAGTAGTTAGTAGACAGGAGCTGGGTACCAGTATTAGTAGTTAGTAGACAGTAGCTGGGTACCAGTATTAGTAGTTAGTAGACAGGAGCTGGGTACCAGTATTAGTAGTTAGTAGACAGGAGCTGGGTACCAGTATTAGTAGTTAGTAGACAGGAGCTGGGTACCAGTATTAGTAGTTAGTAGACAGGAGCTGGGTACCAGTATTAGTAGTTAGTAGACAGGAGCTGGGTACCAGTATTAGTAGTTGGTAGACAGGAGCTGGGTACCACTATTAGTAGTTAGTAGACAGGAGCAGGGTTCCAGTATTAGTAGTTAGTAGACAGGAGCTGGATACCAGTATTAGTAGTTAGTAGACAAGAGCTGGGTACCAGTATTAGTAGTTAGTAGACCGTAGCTGGGTACCAGTATTAGTAGTTAGTAGACAGGAGCTGGGTACCAGTATTAGTAGTTATTAGACCGTAGCTGTGTACCAGCATTAGTAGTTAGTAGACCGTAGCTGGGTACCAGTATTAGTAGTTAGTAGACCGTAGCTGGGTACCGGTATTAGTAGTTAGTAGACAGGAGCTGGGTACCAGTATTAGTAGTTAGTAGACAGGAGCTGGGTACCAGTATTAGTAGTTAGTAGACAGGAGCTGGGTACTAGTATTAGTAGTTAGTAGACAGGAGCTGGGTACCAGTATTAGTAGTTAGTAGACCGTAGCTGGGTACCAGGATTAGTAGTTAGTAGACAGGAGCTGGGTACCAGTATTAGTAGTTAGTAGACAGGAGCTGGGTACCAGTTTTAGTAGTTAGAAGACCGTAGCTGGGTACCAGTATTAGTAGTTAGTAGATAGGAGCTGGGTACCAGTATTAGTAGTTAGTAGACAGGAGCTGGGTACCAGTATTAGTAGTTAGTAGACAGGAGCTGGGTACCAGTATTAGTAGTTAGTAGACACGAGCTGGGTACCAGTATTAGTAGTTAGTAGACACGAGCTGGGTACCAGTATTAGTAGTTAGTAGACAGGACCTGGGTACCAGTATTAGTAGTTAGTAGACCGTAGCTGGGTACCAGTATTAGTAGTTAGTAGACAGGAGCTGGGTACCAGTATTAGTAGTTAGTAGACAGGAGCTGGGTACCAATATTACTAGTTAGTAGACAGGAGCTGGGTAACAGTATTAGTAGTTAGTAGACCGTAGCTGGGTACCAGTATTAGTTGTAGGTAGACAGGAGCTGGGTACCAGTATTAGTAGTTAGTAGACAGGAGCTGGGTACCAATATTAGTAGTTAGTAGCAAGAGCTGGATACCAGTATTAGTAGTTAGCAGACAGGAGCTGGGTACCAGTATTAGTAGTTAGTAGACAGGAGCTGGGTACCAGTATTTGTAGTTAGTAGACTGTAGCTGGACATCAGTATTAGTAGTTAGTAGACTGTACCTGGATACCAGTTTTAGTAGTTAGTAGACTGTAGCTGGATACCAGTATTAGTAGTTAGTAGACTGTAGCTGGATACCAGTTTTAGTAGTTAGTAGACAGGAGCTGGATACCAGAATTAGTAGTTAGTAGACAGGAGCTGGATACCAGTATTAGTAGTTAGTAGACAGGAGCTGAATACCAGTATTAGTAGTTATTAGACAGGATTTGGATACCAGAATTAGTAGTTAGTAGACAGGAGCTGGATACCAGAATTAGTAGTTAGTAGACAGGAGCTGGATACCAGAATTAGTAGTTAGTAGACTGTAGCTGGATACCAGTATTAGTAGTTAGTAGACAGGAGCTGGATACCAGTATTAGTAGTTAGTAGACCGTAGCTGGGTACCAGTATTAGTAGTTAGTAGACTGTAGCTGGATACCAGTATTAGTAGTTAGTAGACAGGAGCTGGATACCAGTATTAGTAGTTAGTAGACAGGAGCTGGATACCAGAATTAGTAGTTAGTAGACAGGAGCTGGATACCAGAATTAGTAGTTAGTAGACAGGAGCTGGATACCAGAATTAGTAGTTAGTAGACTGTAGCTGGATACCAGTATTAGTAGTTAGTAGACAGGAGCTGGATACCAGTATTAGTAGTTAGTAGACAGGATTTGGATACCAGAATTAGTAGTTAGTAGACATGAGCTGGTAACCAGTATTATTAGTTAGTAGACAGGAGCTGGATACCAGAATTAGTAGTTAGTAGACATGAGCTGGATACCAGTATTAGTAGTTAGTAGACAGGAGCTGGATACCAGTATTAGTAGTTAGTAGACAGGAGCTGGATACCAGAATTAGTAGTTAGTAGACAGGAGCTGGATACCAGCATTAGTAGTTAGTAGACAGGAGCTGGATACCAGAATTAGTAGTTAGTAGACTGTAGCTGGATACCAGTATTAGTAGTTAGTAGACAGGAGCTGGATACCAGTATTAGTAGTTAGTAGACCGTAGCTGGGTACCAGTATTAGTAGTTAGTAGACTGTAGCTGGATACCAGTATTAGTAGTTAGTAGACCGTAGCTAGGATACCAGTATTAGTAGTTAGTAGACTGTAGCTGGATACCAGTATTAGTAGTTAGTAGACAGGAGCTGGATACCAGTATTAGTAGTTAGTAGACAGGAGCTGGATACCAGTATTAGTAGTTAGTAGACTGTAGCTGGATACCAGTATTAGTAGTTAGTAGACAGGAGCTGGATACCAGTATTACTAGTTAGTAGACTGTAGCTGGATACCAGTATTAGTCGTTAGTAGACAGGAGATGGATACCAGTATTAAAAGTTAGTAGACAGGAGCTGGGTACCAGTATTAGTAGTTAGTAGACTGTAGCTGGATACCAGTATTAGTAGTTAGTAGACAGGAGCTGGATACCAGTATTAGTAGTTAGTAGACAGGAGCTGGATACCAGTATTAGTAGCTAGTAGACTGTAGCTGGATACCAGTATTAGTAGTTAGTAGACCGTAGCTGGGTACCAGTATTAGTAGTTAGTAGACTGTAGCTGGAATCCAGTATTAGTAGTTAATAGACTGTAGCTGGGTACCAGTATTAGTAGTTAGTAGACTGTAGCTGGGTACCAGTATTAGTAGTTAGTAGACAGGAGCTGGATACAGGTATTAGTAGTTAGTAGACAGGAGCTGGATACCAGTATTAGTAGTTAGTAAACTGTAGCTGGGTACCAGTATTAGTAGTAAATAGACAGGAGCTGGATACCAGTATTAGTAGTTAGTAGACTGTAGCTGGGTACCAGTATTAGTAGTTAATAGACAGGAGCTGGATACCAGTATTAGTAGTTAGTAGACAGGATTTGGATACCAGAATTAGTAGTTAGTAGACATGAGCTGGTAACCAGTATTATTAGTTAGTAGACAGGAGCTGGATACCAGAATTAGTAGTTAGTAGACATGAGCTGGATACCAGTATTAGTAGTTAGTAGACAGGAGCTGGATACCAGTATTAGTAGTTAGTAGACAGGAGCTGGATACCAGAATTAGTAGTTAGTAGACAGGAGCTGGATACCAGCATTAGTAGTTAGTAGACAGGAGCTGGATACCAGAATTAGTAGTTAGTAGACTGTAGCTGGATACCAGTATTAGTAGTTAGTAGACAGGAGCTGGATACCAGTATTAGTAGTTAGTAGACCGTAGCTGGGTACCAGTATTAGTAGTTAGTAGACTGTAGCTGGATACCAGTATTAGTAGTTAGTAGACCGTAGCTAGGATACCAGTATTAGTAGATAGTAGACTGTAGCTGGATACCAGTATTAGTAGTTAGTAGACAGGAGCTGGATACCAGTATTAGTAGTTAGTAGACAGGAGCTGGATACCAGTATTAGTAGTTAGTAGACTGTAGCTGGATACCAGTATTAGTAGTTAGTAGACAGGAGCTGGATACCAGTATTACTAGTTAGTAGACTGTAGCTGGATACCAGTATTAGTCGTTAGTAGACAGGAGATGGATACCAGTATTAAAAGTTAGTAGACAGGAGCTGGGTACCAGTATTAGCAGTTAGTAGACTGTAGCTGGATACCAGTATTAGTAGTTAGTAGACAGGAGCTGGATACCAGTATTAGTAGTTAGTAGACAGGAGCTGGATACCAGTATTAGTAGCTAGTAGACTGTAGCTGGAATCCAGTATTAGTAGTTAATAGACATCAGCTGGGTACCAGTATTAGTAGTTAGTAGACTGTAGCTGGGTACCAGTATTAGTAGTTAGTAGACAGGAGCTGGATACAGGTATTAGTAGTTAGTAGACAGGAGCCAGATACCAGTATTAGTAGTTAGTAAACTGTAGCTGGGTACCAGTATTAGTAGTTAATAGACAGGAGCTGGATACCAGTATTAGTAGTTAGTAGACTGTAGCTGGGTACCAGTATTAGTAGTTAATAGACAGGAGCTGGATACCGGTATTAGTAGTTAGTAGACTGTAGCTGGGTACCAGTATTAGTAGTTAGTAGACAGAAGCTGGGTATTAGTATTAGTAGTTAGTAGACTGTAGCTGGATACCAGTATTAGTAGTTAGTAGACTGTAGCTGGGTACCAGTATTAGTAGTTAGTAGACTGTAGCTGGATACCAGTATTAGTAGTTAGTAGACTGTAGCTGGATACCAGTATTAGTAGTTAGTAGACTGTAGCTGGGTACCAGTAGTAGTAGTTAGTAGACAGGAGCTGGGTACCAGTATTAGTAGTTAGTAGACTGTAGCTGGGTACCAGTATTAGTAGTTAGTAGACTGTAGCTGGATACCAGTATTAGTAGTTAGTAGACTGTAGCTGGATACCAGTATTAGTAGTTAGTAGACTGTTGCTGGATACCAGTATTAGTAGTGACTAGACTGTAGCTGGATACCAGTATTAGTAGTTAGTAGACAGGAGCTGGGTACCAGTATTAGTAGTTAGTAGACAGGAGCTGGATACCAGTATTAGTAGTAAGTAGACAGGAGCTGGATACCAGTATTAGTAGTTTGTACACTGTAGCTGGGTACCAGTATTAGTAGTTAGTAGACAGGAGCTGGGTACCTGTATTAGTAGTTAGTAGACTGTAGCTGGGTACCAGTATTAGTAATTAGTAGACAGGAGCTGGGTACCAGTATAAGTAGTTAGTAGACCGTAGCTGGGTACCACTATTAGTAGTTACTAGACAGGAGCTGGGTACCAGTATTAGTAGTTAGTAGACAGGAGCTGGGTACCAGTATTAGTAGTTAGTAGACAGGAGCTTGGTACCAGTATTAGCAGTTAGTAAACAGGAGCTGGGTACCAGTATTAGTAGTTAGTAGACAGGAGCTGGGTACCAGTATTAGTAGTTAGTAGACAGTAGCTGGGTACCAGTATTAGTAGTTAGTAGACAGGAGCTGGGTACCAGTATTAGTAGTTAGTAGACAGGAGCTGGGTACCAGTATTAGTAGTTAGTAGACAGGACCTGACTACCAGTATTAGTAGTTAGTAGACAGGAGCTGGGTACCAGTATTAGTAGTTAGTAGACAGGAGCTGGGTACCAGTATTAGTAGTTAGTAGACAGGAGCTGGGTACCAGTATTAGTAGTTAGTAGACAGGAGCTGGGTACCAGTATTAGTAGTTAGTAGACAGGAGCTGGATACCAGTATTAGTAGATAGTAGACAGGAGCTGGGTACCAGTATTAGTAGTTAGTAGACAGGAGCTCGGGACCAGTATTAGTAGTTAGTAGACCGTAGCTGGGTACCAGTATAAGTAGTTAGTAGACAGGAGCTGGATACCAGTATTAGTAGTTAGTAGACAGGAGCTGGGTACCAGTATTAGTTGTTAGTAGACAGGAACTGGGTACCAGTATTAGTAGTTAGTAGACTGTAGCTGGACACCAGTATTAGTAGTTAGTAGAGCGTAGCTGGGTACCAGTATTAGTAGTTAGTAGACAGGAGCTGGGTACCACTATTAGTAGTTAGTAGACATGAGCTGGGTACCAGTATTAGTAGTTAGTTGACAGGAGCTGGATACCAGTATTAGTAGTTAGTAGACAGGAGCTGGATACCAGTATTAGTAGTTAGTAGACTGTAGCTGGATACCAGTATTAGTGTTTAGTAGACAAGAGCTGGATACCAGTATTAGTAGTTAGTAGACTGTAGCTGGATACCAGTATTAGTAGTTAGTAGACAGGAGCTGGATACAAGTATTAGTAGTTAGTAGACTGTAGCTGGATACCAGTATTAGTAGTTAATAGACAGGAGCTGGATACCAGTATTAGTAGTTAGTAAACTGTTGCTGCCTACCAGTATTAGTAGTTAATAGACAGGAGCTGGATACCAGTATTAGTAGTTAGTAGACTGTAGCTGGATACCAGTATTAGTAGTTAGTAGACATGAGCTGGATACCAGTATTAGTAGTTAGTAGACAGGAGCTGGATACCAGTATTAGTAGTTTGTAGAATGTAGCTGGGTACCAGTATTAGTAGTTAGTAGACAGGAGCTGGATACCAGTATTAGTAGTTAGTAGACTGTAGCTGCGTAACAGTATTAGTAGTTAGTAGACTGTAGCTGGGTACCAGTATTAGTAGTTAGTAGACTGTAGCTGGGTACCAGTATTAGCAGTTAGTAGACTGTAGCTGGATACCAGTATTAGCAGTTAGTAGATTGCAGCTGGGTACCAGTATTAGTAGTTAGTAGACTGTAGCTGGATACCAGTGTTAGTAGTTAGTAGACTGTACCTGGGTACCAGTATTAGTAGTAAATAGACTGTAGCTGGGTACCAGTATTAGTAGTTAGTAGACTGTAGCTAGATACCAGTATTAGTAGTTAGCAGACTGTACCTGGGTACCAGTATTAGTAGTTTGTAAATTGTAGCTGGGTACCAGTATTAGTAGTTAGTAGACTGTAGCTAGATACCAGTATTAGTAGTTAGTAGACTGTAGCTGGATACCAGTATTAGTAGTTAGTAGACCGTAGCTGGGTACCAGTATTAGTAGTTAGTAGACTGTAGCTGGGTACCAGTATTAGTAGTTAGTAGACTGTAGCTGGATACCAGTATTAGTAGTTAGTAGACTGTAGCTGGGTACCAGTATTAGTAGTTAATAGACTGTAGCTGGGTACCAGTATTAGTAGTTAGTAGACTGTAGCTGGATACCAGTATTGGTAGTTAGTAGAATGTAACTGGATACCAGTATTAGTAGTTAGTAGACTGTAGCTGGGTACCAGTATTAGTAGTTAGTAGACTGTAGCTGGATACCAGTATTAGTAGTTAGTAGACTGTAGCTGGGTACCAGTATTAGTAGTTAGTAGACAGGAGCTGGATACCAGTATTAGTAGTTAGTAGACTGTAGCTGGTTACCAGTATTAGTAGTTAGTAGACCGTAGCTGGATACCAGTATTAGTAGTTAGTAGACTGTAACTGGATACCAGTATTAGTAGTTAGTAGACTGTAGCTGGATACCAGTATTAGTAGTTAGTAGACCGTAGCTGGATACCAGTATTAGTAGTTAGTAGACTGTAGCTGGATACCAGTATTAGTAGTTAGTAGACCGTAGCTGGATACCAGTATTAGTAGTTAGTAGACTGTAGCTGGATACCAGTATTAGTAGTTAGTAGACTGTAGCTGGATACCAGTATTAGTAGTTAGTAGACCGTAGCTGGATACCAGTATTAGTAGTTAGTAGACTGTAGCTGGGTACCAGTATTAGTAGTTAGTAGACAGGAGCTGGATACCAGTATTAGTAGTTAGTAGACTGTAGCTGCGTAACAGTATTAGTAGTTAGTAGACTGTAGCTGGGTACCAGTATTAGTAGTTAGTAGACTGTAGCTGGGTACCAGTATTAGCAGTTAGTAGACTGTAGCTGGATACCAGTATTAGCAGTTAGTAGATTGCAGCTGGGTACCAGTATTAGTAGTTAGTAGACTGTAGCTGGATACCAGTGTTAGCAGTTAGTAGAATGTACCTGGGTACCAGTATTAGTAGTAAATAGACTGTAGCTGGGTACCAGTATTAGTAGTTAGTAGACTGTAGCTAGATACCAGTATTAGTAGTTAGTAGACTGTAGCTGGGTACCAGTATTAGTAGTTTGTAAACTGTAGCTGGGTACTAGTATTAGTAGTTAGTAGACTGTAGCTAGATACTAGTATTAGTAGTTAGTAGACTGTAGCTGGATACCAGTATTAGTAGTTAATAGACAGGAGCTGGATACCAGTATTAGTAGTTAATAGACAGGAGCTGGATACCAGTATTAGTAGTTAGTAGACAGGAGCTGGATACCAGTATTAGTAGTTAGTAGACTGTAGCTGTATACCAGTATTAGTAGTTAATAGACAGGAGCTGGATACCAGTATTAGTAGTTAGTAGACTGTAGCTGGATACCAGTATTAGTAGTTAGTAGATTGTAGCTGGATACCAGTATTAGTAGTTAGTAGACAGTAGCTGGATACCAGTATTAGTAGTTAGTAGACTGTAGCTGGATACCAGTATTAGTAGTTAGTAGACAGGAGCTGGATACCAGTATTAGTAGTTAGTAGACTGTAGCTGGATACCAGTATTAGTAGTTAGTAGACTGTAGCTGGATACCAGTATTAGTAGTTAGTAGACAGGAGCTGGATACCAGTATTAGTAGTTAGTAGACTGTAGCTGGATACCAGTATTAGTAGTTAGTAGACTGTAGCTGGATACCAGTATTAGTAGTTAGTAGACTGTAGCTGGATACCAGTATTAGTAGTTAGTAGACAGGAGCTGGATACCAGTATTAGTAGTTAGTAGACTGTAGCTGGATACCAGTATTAGTAGTGAATAGACAGGAGCTGGATACCAGTATTAGTAGTTAATAGACAGGAGCTGGATACCAGTATTAGTAGTTAGTAGACTGTAGCTGGATACCAGTATTAGTGTTTAGTAGACAAGAGCTGGATACCAGTATTGGTAGTTAGTAGACTGTAGCTGGATACCAGTATTAGTAGTTAGTAGACAGGAGCTGGATACAAGTATTAGTAGTTAGTAGACTGTAGCTGGATACCAGTATTAGTAGTTAATAGACAGGAGCTGGATACCAGTATTAGTAGTTAGTAAACTGTAGCTGCATACCAGTATTAGTAGTTAATAGACAGGAGCTGGATACCAGTATTAGTAGTTAGTAGACTGTAGCTGGATACCAGTATTAGTAGTTAGTAGACTGTAGCTGGGTACCAGTATTAGTAGTTAGTATACTGTAGCTGGGTACCAGTAGTAGTAGTTAGTAGACAGGTGCTGGATACCAGTATTAGTAGTTAGTAGAAAGGAGCTGGATACCAGTATTAGTAGTTAGTAGACTGTAGCTGGGTACCAGTTTTAGTAGTTAGTAGACTGTAGCTGGATACCAGTATTAGTAATTAGTAGACTGTAGCTGGATACCAGTATTAGTAGTTAGTAGACATGAGCTGGATACCAGTATTAGTAGTTAGTAGACTGGAGCTGGATACCAGTATTAGTAGTTAGTAGACTGTAGCTAGGTACCAGTATTAGTAGTTAGTAGACAGGAGCTGGATACCAGTATTAGTAGTTAGTAGACTGTAGCTGCGTACAAGTATTAGTAGTTAGTAGACTGTAGCTGGGTACCAGTATTAGTAGTTAGTAGACTGTAGCTGGGTACCAGTATTAGCAGTTAGTAGACTGTAGCTGGATACCAGTATTAGCAGTTAGTAGAATGCAGCTTGGTACCAGTATTTGTAGTTAGTAGACTGTAGCTGGATACCAGTATTAGTAGGTAGTAGACTGTACCTGGGTACCAGTATTAGTAGTTAGTAGACTGTAGCTGGGTACCAGTATTAGTAGTTAGTAGACTGTAGCTAGATACCAGTATTAGTAGTTAGTAGACTGTAGCTGGGTACCAGTATTAGTAGTTTGTAAACTGTAGCTGGGTACCAGTATTAGTAGTTAGTAGACTGTAGCTAGATACCAGTATTAGTAGTTAGTAGACTGTAGCTGGATACCAGTATTAGTAGTTAGTAGACCGTAGCTGGGTACCAGTATTAGTAGTTAGTAGACTGTAGCTGGGTACCAGTATCAGTAGTTAGTAGACTGTAGCTGGGTACCAGTATTAGTAGTTAGTAGACTGTAGCTGGATACCAGTATTAGTAGTTAGTAGACTGTAGCTGGATACCAGTATTAGTAGTTAGTAGACTGTAGCTGGATACCAGTATTAGTAGTTAGTAGACTGTACCTGGATACCAGAATTAGTAGTTAGTAGACTGTATCTGGGTACCAGTATTAGTAGTTAGTAGACAGGAGCTGGATACCAGTATTAGGAGTTAGTAGACTGTAGCTGGATACCAGTATTAGTAGTTAGTAGACTGTAGCTGGATACCAGTATTAGTAGTTAGTAGACAGAAGCTTGATACCAGTATTAGTAGTTAGTAGACAGGAGCTGGATACCAGTATTAGTAGTTAGTAGACTGTAGCTGGGTACCAGTATTAGTAGTTAGTAGACAGGAGCTGGATACCAGTATTAGTAGTTAGTAGACTGTAGCTGGGTACCAGTATTAGTAGTTAGTAGACAGGAGCTGGATACCAGTATTAGTAGTTAGTAGACTGTAGCTGGGTACCAGTATTAGTAGTTAGTAGACAGGATTTGGATACCAGAATTAGTAGTTAGTAGACATGAGCTGGTAACCAGTATTATTAGTTAGTAGACAGGAGCTGGATACCAGAATTAGTAGTTAGTAGACATGAGCTGGATACCAGTATTAGTAGTTAGTAGACAGGAGCTGGATACCAGTATTAGTAGTTAGTAGACAGGAGCTGGATACCAGAATTAGTAGTTAGTAGACAGGAGCTGGATACCAGCATTAGTAGTTAGTAGACAGGAGCTGGATACCAGAATTAGTAGTTAGTAGACTGTAGCTGGATACCAGTATTAGTAGTTAGTAGACAGGAGCTGGATACCAGTATTAGTAGTTAGTAGACCGTAGCTGGGTACCAGTATTAGTAGTTAGTAGACTGTAGCTGGATACCAGTATTAGTAGTTAGTAGACCGTAGCTAGGATACCAGTATTAGTAGTTAGTAGACTGTAGCTGGATACCAGTATTAGTAGTTAGTAGACAGGAGCTGGAGACCAGTATTAGTAGTTAGTAGACAGGAGCTGGATACCAGTATTAGTAGTTAGTAGACTGTAGCTGGAATCCAGTATTAGTAGTTAATAGACTGTAGCTGGGTACCAGTATTAGTAGTTAGTAGACTGTAGCTGGGTACCAGTATTAGTAGTTAGTAGACAGGAGCTGGATACAGGTATTAGTAGTTAGTAGACAGGAGCTGGATACCAGTATTAGTAGTTAGTAAACTGTAGCTGGGTACCAGTATTAGTAGTAAATAGACAGGAGCTGGATACCAGTATTAGTAGTTAGTAGACTGTAGCTGGGTACCAGTATTAGTAGTTAATAGACAGGAGCTGGATACCAGTATTAGTAGTTAGTAGACAGGATTTGGATACCAGAATTAGTAGTTAGTAGACATGAGCTGGTAACCAGTATTATTAGTTAGTAGACAGGAGCTGGATACCAGAATTAGTAGTTAGTAGACATGAGCTGGATACCAGTATTAGTAGTTAGTAGACAGGAGCTGGATACCAGTATTAGTAGTTAGTAGACAGGAGCTGGATACCAGAATTAGTAGTTAGTAGACAGGAGCTGGATACCAGCATTAGTAGTTAGTAGACAGGAGCTGGATACCAGAATTAGTAGTTAGTAGACTGTAGCTGGATACCAGTATTAGTAGTTAGTAGACAGGAGCTGGATACCAGTATTAGTAGTTAGTAGACCGTAGCTGGGTACCAGTATTAGTAGTTAGTAGACTGTAGCTGGATACCAGTATTAGTAGTTAGTAGACCGTAGCTAGGATACCAGTATTAGTAGATAGTAGACTGTAGCTGGATACCAGTATTAGTAGTTAGTAGACAGGAGCTGGATACCAGTATTAGTAGTTAGTAGACAGGAGCTGGATACCAGTATTAGTAGTTAGTAGACTGTAGCTGGATACCAGTATTAGTAGTTAGTAGACAGGAGCTGGATACCAGTATTAGTCGTTAGTAGACAGGAGATGGATACCAGTATTAAAAGTTAGTAGACAGGAGCTGGGTACCAGTATTAGCAGTTAGTAGACTGTAGCTGGATACCAGTATTAGTAGTTAGTAGACAGGAGCTGGATACCAGTATTAGTAGTTAGTAGACAGGAGCTGGATACCAGTATTAGTAGCTAGTAGACTGTAGCTGGATACCAGTAGTAGTAGTTAGTAGACCGTAGCTGGGTACCAGTATTAGTAGTTAGTAGACTGTAGCTGGAATCCAGTATTAGTAGTTAATAGACTGTACCTGGGTACCAGTATTAGTAGTTAGTAGACTGTAGCTGGGTACCAGTATTAGTAGTTAGTAGACAGGAGCTGGATACAGGTATTAGTAGTTAGTAGACAGGAGCCAGATACCAGTATTAGTAGTTAGTAAACTGTAGCTGGGTACCAGTATTAGTAGTTAATAGACAGGAGCTGGATACCAGTATTAGTAGTTAGTAGACTGTAGCTGGGTACCAGTATTAGTAGTTAATAGACAGGAGCTGGATACCGGTATTAGTAGTTAGTAGACTGTAGCTGGGTACCAGTATTAGTAGTTAGTAGACAGGAGCTGGGTATTAGTATTAGTAGTTAGTAGACTGTAGCTGGATACCAGTATTAGTAGTTAGTAGACTGTAGCTGGGTACCAGTATTAGTAGTTAGTAGACTGTAGCTGGATACCAGTATTAGTAGTTAGTAGACTGTAGCTGGATACCAGTATTAGTAGTTAGTAGACTGTAGCTGGGTACCAGTAGTAGTAGTTAGTAGACAGGAGCTGGGTACCAGTATTAGTAGTTAGTAGACTGTAGCTGGGTACCAGTATTAGTAGTTAGTAGACTGTAGCTGGATACCAGTATTAGTAGTTAGTAGACTGTAGCTGGATACCAGTATTAGTAGTTAGTAGACTGTTGCTGGATACCAGTATTAGTAGTGACTAGACTGTAGCTGGATACCAGTATTAGTAGTTAGTAGACAGGAGCTGGGTACCAGTATTAGTAGTTAGTAGACAGGAGCTGGATACCAGTATTAGTAGTTAGTAGACAGGAGCTGGATACCAGTATTAGTAGTTTGTACACTGTAGCTGGGTACCAGTATTAGTAGTTAGTAGACAGGAGCTGGGTACCAGTATTAGTAGTTAGTAGACTGTAGCTGGGTACCAGTATTAGTAATTAGTAGACAGGAGCTGGGTACCAGTATAAGTAGTTAGTAGACCGTAGCTGGGTACCACTATTAGTAGTTACTAGACAGGAGCTGGGTACCAGTATTAGTAGTTAGTAGACAGGAGCTGGGTACCAGTATTAGTAGTTAGTAGACAGGAGCTTGGTACCAGTATTAGCAGTTAGTAAACAGGAGCTGGGTACCAGTATTAGTAGTTAGTAGACAGGAGCTGGGTACCAGTATTAGTAGTTAGTAGACAGTAGCTGGGTACCAGTATTAGTAGTTAGTAGACAGGAGCTGGGTACCAGTATTAGTAGTTAGTAGACAGGAGCTGGGTACCAGTATTAGTAGTTAGTAGACAGGAGCTGACTACCAGTATTAGTAGTTAGTAGACAGGAGCTGGGTACCAGTATTAGTAGTTAGTAGACAGGAGCTGGGTACCAGTATTAGTAGTTAGTAGACAGGAGCTGGGTACCAGTATTAGTAGTTAGTAGACAGGAGCTGGGTACCAGTATTAGTAGTTAGTAGACAGGAGCTGGATACCAGTATTAGTAGATAGTAGACCGGAGCTGGGTACCAGTATTAGTAGTTAGTAGACAGGAGCTCGGGACCAGTATTAGTAGTTAGTAGACCGTAGCTGGGTACCAGTATAAGTAGTTAGTAGACAGGAGCTGGATACCAGTATTAGTAGTTAGTAGACAGGAGCTGGGTACCAGTATTAGTTGTTAGTAGACAGGAACTGGGTACCAGTATTAGTAGTTAGTAGACTGTAGCTGGACACCAGTATTAGTAGTTAGTAGAGCGTAGCTGGGTACCAGTATTAGTAGTTAGTAGACAGGAGCTGGGTACCACTATTAGTAGTTAGTAGACATGAGCTGGGTACCAGTATTAGTAGTTAGTTGACAGGAGCTGGATACCAGTATTAGTAGTTAGTAGACAGGAGCTGGATACCAGTATTAGTAGTTAGTAGACTGTAGCTGGATACCAGTATTAGTGTTTAGTAGACAAGAGCTGGATACCAGTATTAGTAGTTAGTAGACTGTAGCTGGATACCAGTATTAGTAGTTAGTAGACAGGAGCTGGATACAAGTATTAGTAGTTAGTAGACTGTAGCTGGATACCAGTATTAGTAGTTAATAGACAGGAGCTGGATACCAGTATTAGTAGTTAGTAAACTGTTGCTGCCTACCAGTATTAGTAGTTAATAGACAGGAGCTGGATACCAGTATTAGTAGTTAGTAGACTGTAGCTGGATACCAGTATTAGTAGTTAGTAGACATGAGCTGGATACCAGTATTAGTAGTTAGTAGACAGGAGCTGGATACCAGTATTAGTAGTTTGTAGAATGTAGCTGGGTACCAGTATTAGTAGTTAGTAGACAGGAGCTGGATACCAGTATTAGTAGTTAGTAGACTGTAGCTGGGTACCAGTATTAGTAGTTAGTAGACTGTAGCTGGGTACCAGTATTAGCAGTTAGTAGACTGTAGCTGGATACCAGTATTAGCAGTTAGTAGATTGCAGCTGGGTACCAGTATTAGTAGTTAGTAGACTGTAGCTGGATACCAGTGTTAGTAGTTAGTAGACTGTACCTGGGTACCAGTATTAGTAGTAAATAGACTGTAGCTGGGTACCAGTATTAGTAGTTAGTAGACTGTAGCTAGATACCAGTATTAGTAGTTAGCAGACTGTACCTGGGTACCAGTATTAGTAGTTTGTAAATTGTAGCTGGGTACCAGTATTAGTAGTTAGTAGACTGTAGCTAGATACCAGTATTAGTAGTTAGTAGGCTGTAGCTGGATACCAGTATTAGTAGTTAGTAGACCGTAGCTGGGTACCAGTATTAGTAGTTAGTAGACTGTAGCTGGGTACCAGTATTAGTAGTTAGTAGACTGTAGCTGGATACCAGTATTAGTAGTTAGTAGACTGTAGCTGGGTACCAGTATTAGTAGTTAATAGACTGTAGCTGGGTACCAGTATTAGTAGTTAGTAGACTGTAGCTGGATACCAGTATTGGTAGTTAGTAGAATGTAACTGGATACCAGTATTAGTAGTTAGTAGACTGTAGCTGGGTACCAGTATTAGTAGTTAGTAGACTGTAGCTGGATACCAGTATTAGTAGTTAGTAGACTGTAGCTGGGTACCAGTATTAGTAGTTAGTAGACAGGAGCTGGATACCAGTATTAGTAGTTAGTAGACTGTAGCTGGTTACCAGTATTAGTAGTTAGTAGACCGTAGCTGGATACCAGTATTAGTAGTTAGTAGACTGTAGCTGGATACCAGTATTAGTAGTTAGTAGACTGTAGCTGGATACCAGTATTAGTAGTTAGTAGACCGTAGCTGGATACCAGTATTAGTAGTTAGTAGACTGTAGCTGGATACCAGTATTAGTAGTTAGTAGACCGTAGCTGGATACCAGTATTAGTAGTTAGTAGACTGTAGCTGGATACCAGTATTAGTAGTTAGTAGGCTGTAGCTGGATACCAGTATTAGTAGTTAGTAGACCGTAGCTGGATACCAGTATTAAGAGTTAGTAGACTGTAGCTGGGTACCAGTATTAGTAGTTAGTAGACAGGAGCTGGATACCAGTATTAGTAGTTAGTAGACTGTAGCTGCGTAACAGTATTAGTAGTTAGTAGACTGTAGCTGGGTACCAGTATTAGTAGTTAGTAGACTGTAGCTGGGTACCAGTATTAGCAGTTAGTAGACTGTAGCTGGATACCAGTATTAGCAGTTAGTAGATTGCAGCTGGGTACCAGTATTAGTAGTTAGTAGACTGTAGCTGGATACCAGTGTTAGCAGTTAGTAGAGTGTACCTGGGTACCAGTATTAGTAGTAAATAGACTGTAGCTGGGTACCAGTATTAGTAGTTAGTAGACTGTAGCTAGATACCAGTATTAGTAGTTAGTAGACTGTAGCTGGGTACCAGTATTAGTAGTTTGTAAACTGTAGCTGGGTACCAGTATTAGTAGTTAGTAGACTGTAGCTAGATACTAGCATTAGTAGTTAGTAGACTGTAGCTGGATACCAGTATTAGTAGTTAATAGACAGGAGCTGGATACCAGTATTAGTAGTTAATAGACAGGAGCTGGATACCAGTATTAGTAGTTAGTAGACAGGAGCTGGATACCAGTATTAGTAGTTAGTAGACTGTAGCTGTATACCAGTATTAGTAGTTAATAGACAGGAGCTGGATACCAGTATTAGTAGTTAGTAGACTGTAGCTGGATACCAGTATTAGTAGTTAGTAGATTGTAGCTGGATACCAGTATTAGTAGTTAGTAGACAGTAGCTGGATACCAGTATTAGTAGTTAGTAGACTGTAGCTGGATACCAGTATTAGTAGTTAATAGACAGGAGCTGGATACCAGTATTAGTAGTTAGTAGACTGTAGCTGGATACCAGTATTAGTAGTTAGTAGACAGGAGCTGGATACCAGTATTAGTAGTTAGTAGACTGTAGCTGGATACCAGTATTAGTAGTTAGTAGACTGTAGCTGGATACCAGTATTAGTAGTTAGTAGACAGGAGCTGGATACCAGTATTAGTAGTTAGTAGACTGTAGCTGGATACCAGTATTAGTAGTTAGTAGACTGTAGCTGGATACCAGTATTAGTAGTTAGTAGACTGTAGCTGGATACCAGTATTAGTAGTTAGTAGACAGGAGCTGGATACCAGTATTAGTAGTTAGTAGACTGTAGCTGGATACCAGTATTAGTAGTGAATAGACAGGAGCTGGATACCAGTATTAGTAGTTAATAGACAGGAGCTGGATACCAGTATTAGTAGTTAGTAGACTGTAGCTGGATACCAGTATTAGTGTTTAGTAGACAAGAGCTGGATACCAGTATTGGTAGTTAGTAGACTGTAGCTGGATACCAGTATTAGTAGTTAGTAGACAGGAGCTGGATACAAGTATTAGTAGTTAGTACACTGTAGCTGGATACCGGTATTAGTAGTTAATAGACAGGAGCTGGATACCAGTATTAGTAGTTAGTAAACTGTAGCTGCATACCAGTATTAGTAGTTAATAGACAGGAGCTGGATACCAGTATTAGTAGTTAGTAGACTGTAGCTGGATACCAGTATTAGTAGTTAGTAGACTGTAGCTGGGTACCAGTATTAGTAGTTAGTATACTGTAGCTGGGTACCAGTAGTAGTAGTTAGTAGACAGGTGCTGGATACCAGTTTTAGTAGTTAGTAGACTGTAGCTGGATACCAGTATTAGTAGTTAGTAGACTGTAGCTGGATACCAGTATTAGTAGTTAGTAGACATGAGCTGGATACCAGTATTAGTAGTTAGTAGACTGGAGCTGGATACCAGTATTAGTAGTTAGTAGACTGTAGCTAGGTACCAGTATTAGTAGTTAGTAGACAGGAGCTGGATACCAGTATTAGTAGTTAGTAGACTGTAGCTGCGTACAAGTATTAGTAGTTAGTAGACTGTAGCTGGGTACCAGTATTAGTAGTTAGTAGACTGTAGCTGGGTACCAGTATTAGCAGTTAGTAGACTGTAGCTCGATACCAGTATTAGCAGTTAGTAGATTGCAGCTTGGTACCAGTATTTGTAGTTAGTAGACTGTAGCTGGATACCAGTATTAGTAGGTAGTAGACTGTACCTGGGTACCAGTATTAGTAGTTAGTAGACTGTAGCTGGGTACCAGTATTAGTAGTTAGTAGACTGTAGCTAGATACCAGTATTAGTAGTTAGTAGACTGTAGCTGGGTACCAGTATTAGTAGTTTGTAAACTGTAGCTGGGTACCAGTATTAGTAGTTAGTAGACTGTAGCTAGATACCAGTATTAGTAGTTAGTAGACTGTAGCTGGATACCAGTATTAGTAGTTAGTAGACCGTAGCTGAGTACCAGTATTAGTAGTTAGTAGACTGTAGCTGGGTACCAGTATCAGTAGTTAGTAGACTGTAGCTGGGTACCAGTATTAGTAGTTAGTAGACTGTAGCTGGATACCAGTATTAGTAGTTAGTAGACTGTAGCTGGATACCAGTATTAGTAGTTAGTAGACTGTAGCTGGATACCAGTATTAGTAGTTAGTAGACTGTACCTGGGTACCAGTATTAGTAGTTAGTAGACTGTATCTGGGTACCAGTATTAGTAGTTAGTAGACAGGAGCTGGATACCAGTATTAGGAGTTAGTAGACTGTAGCTGGATACCAGTATTAGTAGTTAGTAGACTGTAGCTGGATACCAGTATTAGTAGTTAGTAGACAGAAGCTTGATACCAGTATTAGTAGTTAGTAGACAGGAGCTGGATACCAGTATTAGTAGTTAGTAGACTGTAGCTGGGTACCAGTATTAGTAGTTAGTAGACAGGAGCTGGATACCAGTATTAGTAGTTAGTAGACTGTAGCTGGGTACCAGTATTAGTAGTTAGTAGACAGGAGCTGGATACCAGTATTAGTAGTTAGTAGACTGTAGCTGGGTACCAGTATTAGTAGTTAGTAGACAGGATTTGGATACCAGAATTAGTAGTTAGTAGACATGAGCTGGTAACCAGTATTATTAGTTAGTAGACAGGAGCTGGATACCAGAATTAGTAGTTAGTAGACATGAGCTGGATACCAGTATTAGTAGTTAGTAGACAGGAGCTGGATACCAGTATTAGTAGTTAGTAGACAGGAGCTGGATACCAGAATTAGTAGTTAGTAGACAGGAGCTGGATACCAGCATTAGTAGTTAGTAGACAGGAGCTGGATACCAGAATTAGTAGTTAGTAGACTGTAGCTGGATACCAGTATTAGTAGTTAGTAGACAGGAGCTGGATACCAGTATTAGTAGTTAGTAGACCGTAGCTGGGTACCAGTATTAGTAGTTAGTAGACTGTAGCTGGATACCAGTATTAGTAGTTAGTAGACCGTAGCTAGGATACCAGTATTAGTAGTTAGTAGACTGTAGCTGGATACCAGTATTAGTAGTTAGTAGACAGGAGCTGGATACCAGTATTAGTAGTTAGTAGACAGGAGCTGGATACCAGTATTAGTAGTTAGTAGACTGTAGCTGGATACCAGTATTAGTAGTTAGTAGACAGGAGCTGGATACCAGTATTACTAGTTAGTAGACTGTAGCTGGATACCAGTATTAGTCGTTAGTAGACAGGAGATGGATACCAGTATTAAAAGTTAGTAGACAGGAGCTGGGTACCAGTATTAGCAGTTAGTAGACTGTAGCTGGATACCAGTATTAGTAGTTAGTAGACAGGAGCTGGATACCAGTATTAGTAGTTAGTAGACAGGAGCTGGATACCAGTATTAGTAGCTAGTAGACTGTAGCTGGATACCAGTATTAGTAGTTAGTAGACCGTAGCTGGGTACCAGTATTAGTAGTTAGTAGACTGTAGCTGGAATCCAGTATTAGTAGTTAATAGACTGTAGCTGGGTACCAGTATTAGTAGTTAGTAGACTGTAGCTGGGTACCAGTATTAGTAGTTAGTAGACAGGAGCTGGATACAGGTATTAGTAGTTAGTAGACAGGAGCTGGATACCAGTATTAGTAGTTAGTAAACTGTAGCTGGGTACCAGTATTAGTAGTTAATAGACAGGAGCTGGATACCAGTATTAGTAGTTAGGAGACTGTAGCTGGGTACCAGTATTAGTAGTTAATAGACAGGAGCTGGATACCAGTATTAGTAGTTAGTAGACTGTAGCTGGGTACCAGTATTAGTAGTTAGTAGACAGGAGCTGGGTATTAGTATTAGTAGTTAGTAGACTGTAGCTGGATACCAGTATTAGTAGTTAGTAGACTGTAGCTGGGTACCAGTATTAGTAGTTAGTAGACTGTAGCTGGATACCAGTATTAGTAGTTAGTAGACTGTAGCTGGATACCAGTATTAGTAGTTAGTAGACTGTAGCAGGGTACCAGTAGTAGTAGTTAGTAGACAGGAGCTGGGTACCAGTATTAGTAGTTAGTAGACTGTAGCTGGGTACCAGTGTTAGTAGTTAGTAGACTGTAGCTGGATACCAGTATTAGTAGTTAGTAGACTGTAGCTGGATACCAGTATTAGTAGTTAGTAGACTGTTGCTGGATACCAGTATTAGTAGTGACTAGACTGTAGCTGGATACCAGTATTAGTAGTTAGTAGACTGTAGCTGGATACCAGTATTAGTAGTTAGTAGACTGTAGCAGGGTACCAGTAGTAGTAGTTAGTAGACTGTAGCTGCGTAACAGTATTAGTAGTTAGTAGACTGTAGCTGGGTACCAGTATTAGTAGTTAGTAGACTGTAGCTGGGTACCAGTATTAGCAGTTAGTAGACTGTAGCTGGATACCAGTATTAGCAGTTAGTAGATTGCAGCTGGGTACCAGTATTAGTAGTTAGTAGACTGTAGCTGGATACCAGTGTTAGTAGTTAGTAGACTGTACCTGTGTACCAGTATTAGTAGTAAATAGACTGTAGCTGGGTACCAGTATTAGTAGTTAGTAGACTGTAGCTAGATACCAGTATTAGTAGTTAGTAGACTGTAGCTGGGTACCAGTATTAGTAGTTTGTAAACTGTAGCTGGGTACCAGTATTAGTAGTTAGTAGACTGTAGCTAGATACTAGTATTAGTAGTTAGTAGACTGTAGCTGGATACCAGTATTAGTAGTTAATAGACAGGAGCTGGATACCAGTATTAGTAGTTAATAGACAGGAGCTGGATACCAGTATTAGTAGTTAGTAGACAGGAGCTGGATACCAGTATTAGTAGTTAGTAGACTGTAGCTGGATACCAGTATTAGTAGTTAATAGACAGGAGCTGGATACCAGTATTAGTAGTTAGTAGACTGTAGCTGGATACCAGTATTAGTAGTTAGTAGACAGGAGCTGGATACCAGAATTAGTAGTTAGTAGACTGTAGCTGGATACCAGTATTAGTAGTTAGTAGACTGTAGCTTGATACCAGTATTAGTAGTTAGTAGACAGGAGCTGGATACCAGTATTAGTAGTTAGTAGACTGTAGCTGGATACCAGTATTAGTAGTTAGTAGACTGTAGCTGGATACCAGTATTAGTAGTTAGTAGACTGTAGCTGGATACCAGTATTAGTAGTTAGTAGACAGGAGCTGGATACCAGTATTAGTAGTTAGTAGACTGTAGCTGGATACCAGTATTAGTAGTGAATAGACAGGAGCTGGATACCAGTATTAGTAGTTAATAGACAGGAGCTGGATACCAGTATTAGTAGTTAGTAGACTGTAGCTGGATACCAGTATTAGTGTTTAGTAGACAAGAGCTGGATACCAGTATTAGTAGTTAGTAGACTGTAGCTGGATACCAGTATTAGTAGTTAGTAGACAGGAGCTGGATACAAGTATTAGTAGTTAGTAGACTGTAGCTGGATACCAGTATTAGTAGTTAATAGACAGGAGCTGGATACCAGTATTAGTAGTTAGTAAACTGTAGCTGCATACCAGTATTAGTAGTTAATAGAAAGGAGCTGGATACCAGTATTAGTAGTTAGTAGACTGTAGCTGGATACCAGTATTAGTAGTTAGTAGACTGTAGCTGGGTACCAGTATTAGTAGTTAGTATACTGTAGCTGGGTACCAGTAGTAGTAGTTAGTAGACAGGTGCTGGATACCAGTATTAGTAGTTAGTAGAAAGGAGCTGGATACCAGTATTAGTAGTTAGTAGACTGTAGCTGGGTACCAGTTTTAGTAGTTAGTAGACTGTAGCTGGATACCAGTATTAGTAGTTAGTAGACTGTAGCTGGATACCAGTATTAGTAGTTAGTAGACATGAGCTGGATACCAGTATTAGTAGTTAGTAGACTGGAGCTGGATACCAGTATTAGTAGTTAGTAGACTGTAGCTAGGTACCAGTATTAGTAGTTAGTAGACAGGAGCTGGATACCAGTATTAGTAGTTAGTAGACTGTAGCTGCGTACAAGTATTAGTAGTTAGTAGACTGTAGCTGGGTACCAGTATTAGTAGTTAGTAGACTGTAGCTGGGTACCAGTACTAGCAGTTAGTAGACTGTAGCTGGATACCAGTATTAGCAGTTAGTAGATTGCAGCTGGGTACCAGTATTAGTAGTTAGTAGACTGTAGCTGGATACCAGTATTAGTAGTTAGTAGACTGTAGCTGGATACCAGTATTAGTAGTTAGTAGACTGTAGCTGGGTACCAGTATTAGTAGTTAGTAGACTGTAGCTAGATACCAGTATTAGTAGTTAGTAGACTGTAGCTGGGTACCAGTATTAGTAGTTTGTAAACTGTAGCTGGGTACCAGTATTAGTAGTTAGTAGACTGTAGCTAGATACCAGTATTAGTAGTTAGTAGACTGTAGCTGGATACCAGTATTAGTAGTTAGTAGACCGTAGCTGGGTACCAGTATTAGTAGTTAGTAGACTGTAGCTGGGTACCAGTATCAGTAGTTAGTAGACTGTAGCTGGGTACCAGTATTAGTAGTTAGTAGACTGTAGCTGGATACCAGTATAAGTAGTTAGTAGACTGTAGCTGGATACCAGTATTAGTAGTTAGTAGACTGTAGCTGGATACCAGTATTAGTAGTTAGTAGACTGTACCTGGGTACCAGTATTAGTAGTTAGTAGTGTGTATCTGGGTACCAGTATTAGTAGTTAGTAGACAGGAGCTGGATACCAGTATTAGCAGTTAGTAGACTGTAGCTGGATACCAGTATTAGCAGTTAGTAGATTGCAGCTGGGTACCAGTATTAGTAGTTAGTAGACTGTAGCTGGATACCAGTATTAGTAGTTAGTAGACTGTAGCTGGATACCAGTATTGGTAGTTAGTAGAATGTAACTGGATACCAGTATTAGTAGTTAGTAGACTGTAGCTGGGTACCAGTATTAGTAGTTAGTAGACTGTAGCTGGATACCAGTATTAGTAGTTAGTAGACTGTAGCTGGGTACCAGTATTAGTAGTTAGTAGACAGGAGCTGGATACCAGTATTAGTAGTTAGTAGACTGTAGCTGGTTACCAGTATTAGTAGTTAGTAGACCGTAGCTGGATACCAGTATTAGTAGTTAGTAGACTGTAGCTGGATACCAGTATTAGTAGTTAGTAGACTGTAGCTGGATACCAGTATTAGTAGTTAGTAGACCGTAGCTGGATACCAGTATTAGTAGTTAGTAGACTGTAGCTGGATACCAGTATTAGTAGTTAGTAGACCGTAGCTGGATACCAGTATTAGTAGTTAGTAGACTGTAGCTGGATACCTATATTAGTAGTTAGTAGACTGTAGCTGGATACCAGTATTAGTAGTTAGTAGACCGTAGCTGGATACCAGTATTAGTAGTTAGTAGACTGTAGCTGGGTACCAGTATTAGTAGTTAGTAGACAGGAGCTGGATACCAGTATTAGTAGTTAGTAGACTGTAGCTGCGTAACAGTATTAGTAGTTAGTAGACTGTAGCTGGGTACCAGTATTAGTAGTTAGTAGACTGTAGCTGGGTACCAGTATTAGCAGTTAGTAGACTGTAGCTGGATACCAGTATTAGCAGTTAGTAGATTGCAGCTGGGTACCAGTATTAGTAGTTAGTAGACTGTAGCTGGATACCAGTGTTAGTAGTTAGTAGACTGTACCTGGGTACCAGTATTAGTAGTAAATAGACTGTAGCTGGGTACCAGTATTAGTAGTTAGTAGACTGTAGCTAGATACCAGTATTAGTAGTTAGTAGACTGTAGCTGGGTACCAGTATTAGTAGTTTGTAAACTGTAGCTGGGTACCAGTATTAGTAGTTAGTAGACTGTAGCTAGATACTAGTATTAGTAGTTAGTAGACTGTAGCTGGATACCAGTATTAGTAGTTAATAGACAGGAGCTGGATACCAGTATTAGTAGTTAATAGACAGGAGCTGGATACCAGTATTAGTAGTTAGTAGACAGGAGCTGGATACCAGTATTAGTAGTTAGTAGACTGTAGCTGGATACCAGTATTAGTAGTTAATAGACAGGAGCTGGATACCAGTATTAGTAGTTAGTAGACTGTAGCTGGATACCAGTATTAGTAGTTAGTAGACAGGAGCTGGATACCAGTATTAGTAGTTAGTAGACTGTAGCTGGATACCAGTATTAGTAGTTAGTAGACTGTAGCTGGATACCAGTATAAGTAGTTAGTAGACAGGAGCTGGATACCAGTATTAGTAGTTAGTAGACTGTAGCTGGATACCAGTATTAGTAGTTAGTAGACTGTAGCTGGATACCAGTATTAGTAGTTAGTAGACTGTAGCTGGATACCAGTATTAGTAGTTAGTAGACAGGAGCTGGATACCAGTATTAGTAGTTAGTAGACTGTAGCTGGATACCAGTATTAGTAGTGAATAGACAGGAGCTGGATACCAGTATTAGTAGTTAATAGACAGGAGCTGGATACCAGTATTAGTAGTTAGTAGACTGTAGCTGGATACCAGTATTAGTGTTTAGTAGACAAGAGCTGGATACCAGTATTAGTAGTTAGTAGACTGTAGCTGGATACCAGTATTAGTAGTTAGTAGACAGGAGCTGGATACAAGTATTAGTAGTTAGTAGACTGTAGCTGGATACCAGTATTAGTAGTTAATAGACAGGAGCTGGATACCAGTATTAGTAGTTAGTAAACTGTAGCTGCATACCAGTATTAGTAGTTAATAGACAGGAGCTGGATACCAGTATTAGTAGTTAGTAGACTGTAGCTGGATACCAGTATTAGTAGTTAGTAGACTGTAGCTGGGTACCAGTATTAGTAGTTAGTATACTGTAGCTGGGTACCAGTAGTAGTAGTTAGTAGACAGGTGCTGGATACCAGTATTAGTAGTTAGTAGAAAGGAGCTGGATACCAGTATTAGTAGTTAGTAGACTGTAGCTGGGTACCAGTTTTAGTAGTTAGTAGACTGTAGCTGGATACCAGTATTAGTAGTTAGTAGACTGTAGCTGGATACCAGTATTAGTAGTTAGTAGACATGAGCTGGATACCAGTATTAGTAGTTAGTAGACTGGAGCTGGATACCAGTATTAGTAGTTAGTAGACTGTAGCTAGGTACCAGTATTAGTAGTTAGTAGACAGGAGCTGGATACCAGTATTAGTAGTTAGTAGACTGTAGCTGCGTACAAGTATTAGTAGTTAGTAGACTGTAGCTGGGTACCAGTATTAGTAGTTAGTAGACTGTAGCTGGGTACCAGTATTAGCAGTTAGTAGACTGTAGCTGGATACCAGTATTAGCAGTTAGTAGATTGCAGCTGGGTACCAGTATTAGTAGTTAGTAGACTGTAGCTGGATACCAGTATTAGTAGTTAGTAGACTGTACCTGGGTACCAGTATTAGTAGTTAGTAGACTGTAGCTGGGTACCAGTATTAGTAGTTAGTAGACTGTAGCTAGATACCAGTATTAGTAGTTAGTAGACTGTAGCTGGGTACCAGTATTAGTAGTTTGTAAACTGTAGCTGGGTACCAGTATTAGTAGTTAGTAGACTGTAGCTAGATACCAGTATTAGTAGTTAGTAGACAGGAGCTGGATACCAGTATTAGTAGTTAGTAGACAGGAGCTGGATACCAGTATTAGTAGTTAGTAGACTGTAGCTGGGTACCAGTATCAGTAGTTAGTAGACTGTAGCTGGGTACCAGCATTAGTAGTTAGTAGACTGTAGCTGGATACCAGTATTAGTAGTTAGTAGACTGTAGCTGGATACCAGTATTAGTAGTTAGTAGACTGTAGCTGGATACCAGTATTAGTAGTTAGTAGACTGTACCTGGGTACCAGTATTAGTAGTTAGTAGACTGTATCTGGGTACCAGTATTAGTAGTTAGTAGACAGGAGCTGGATACCAGTATTAGGAGTTAGTAGACTGTAGCTGGATACCAGTATTAGTAGTTAGTAGACTGTAGCTGGATACCAGTATTAGTAGTTATTAGACAGAAGCTTGATACCAGTATTAGTAGTTAGTAGACAGGAGCTGGATACCAGTATTAGTAGTTAGTAGACTGTAGCTGGGTACCAGTATTAGTAGTTAGTAGACAGGAGCTGGATACCAGTATTAGTAGTTAGTAGACTGTAGCTGGGTACCAGTATTAGTAGTTAGTAGACAGGAGCTTGATACCAGTATTAGTAGTTAGTAGACTGTAGCTGGATACCAGCATTAGTAGTTAGTTGACTGTAGCTGGGTACCAGTATTAGTAGTTAGTAGACAGGAGCTGGATACCAGTATTAGTTGTTAGTAGACAGGAGCTGGATACCAGTATTAGTAGTTAGTACACTGTAGCTGGGTACCAGTATTAGTAGTTAGTAGACCGTAGCTGGGTACCAGTATTAGTAGTTAGTAGACAGGAGCTGGGTACCAGTATTAGTAGTTAGTAGACAGGAGCTGGCTACCAGTATTAGTAGTTAGTAGACAGGAGCTGGGTACCAGTATTAGTAGTTAGTAGATTGTAGCTGGATACCAGTATTAGTAGTTAGTAGACTGTAGATGGGTACCAGTATTAGTAGTTAGTAGACAGGATCTGGATACCAGTATTAGTAGTTAATAGACAGGAGCTGGATACCAGTATTAGTAGTTAATAGACAGGAGCTGGATACCAGTATTAGTAGTTAATAGACAGGATCTGGATACCAGTATTAGTAGTTAGTAGACAGGATCTGGATACCAGTATTAGAAGTTAGTAGACAGGATCTGGATACCATTATTAGTAGTTAGTAGACAGGAGCTGGGTACCAGTATTAGTAGTTAGTAGATAGGATCTGGATACCAGTATTAGTAGTTAGTAGACTGTAGCTGGATACCAGTATTAGTAGTTAGTAGACAGGAGCTGGATACCAGTATTAGTAGTTAGTAGACTGTAGCTGGGTACCAGTATTAGTAGTTAGTAGACTGTAGCTGGATACCAGTATTAGTAGTTAGTAGACTGTAGCTGGATACCAGTATTAGTAGTTAGTAGAATGTAGGTGGGTACCAGTATTAGTAGTTAGTAGACAGGAGCTGGGTACCAGTATTAGTAGTTAGTAGACTGTAGCTGGGTACCAGTATTAGTAGTTAGTAGACTGTAGCTGGATACCAGTATTAGTAGTTAGTAGACTGTAGCTGGATCCCAGTATTAGTAGTTAGTAGACTGTAGCTGGATACCAGTATTAGTAGTGAGTGGACTGTAGCTGGATACCAGTATTAGTAGTTAGTAGACAGGAGCTGGGTTTCAGTATTAGTAGTTAGTAGACAGGAGCTGGATACCAGTATTAGTAGTTAGTAGACAGGAGCTGGATACCAGTATTAGTAGTTAGTACACTGTAGCTGGGTACCAGTATTAGTAGTTAGTAGACAGGATCTGGGTACCAGTATTAGTAGTTAGTAGACTGTAGCTGGGTACCAGTATTAGTAATTAGTAGACAGGAGCTGGGTACCAGTATAAGTAGTTAGTAGACCGTAGCTGGGTACCACTATTAGTAGTTAGTAGACAGGAGCTGGGTACCAGTATTAGTAGTTAGTAGACAGGAGCTGGGTACCAGTATTAGTAGTTAGTAGACAGGAGCTGGGTACCAGTATTAGCAGTTAGTAGACAGGAGCTGGGTACCAGTATTAGTAGTTAGTAGACAGGAGCTGGGTACCAGTATTAGTAGTTAGTAGACAGTAGCTGGGTACCAGTATTAGTAGTTAGTAGACAGGAGCTGGGTACCAGTATTAGTAGTTAGTAGACAGGAGCTGGGTACCAGTATTAGTAGTTAGTAGACAGGAGCTGGGTACCAGTATTAGTAGTTAGTAGACAGGAGCTGGGTACCAGTATTAGTAGTTAGTAGACAGGAGCTGGGTACCAGTATTAGTAGTTAGTAGACAGGAGCTGGATACCAGTATTAGTAGATAGTAGACAGGAGCTGGGTACCAGTATTAGTAGTTAGTAGACAGGAGCTGGGTACCAGTATTAGTAGTTAGTAGACCGTAGCTGTGTACCAGTGTTAGTAGTTAGTAGACAGGAGCTGGGTACCAGTATTAGTAGTTAGTAGACAGGAGCTGGGTACCAGTATTAGTAGTTAGTAGACAGGAGCTGGGTACCAGTATTAGTAGTTAGTAAACAGGAGCTGGGTACCAGTATTAGTAGTTAGTAGACAGGAGCTGGGTACCAGTATTAGTAGTTAGTAGACTGTAGCTGGACACCAGTATTAGTAGTTAGTAGACTGTAGCTGGACACCAGTATTAGTAGTTAGTAGACCGTAGCTGGGTACCAGTATTAGTAGTTGGTAGACAGGAGCTGGGTACCACTATTAGTAGTTAGTAGACAGGAGCAGGGTACCAGTATTAGTAGTTAGTAGACAGGAGCTGGATACCAGTATTAGTAGTTAGTAGACAAGAGCTGGGTACCAGTATTAGTAGTTAGTAGACCGTAGCTGGGTACCAGTATTAGTAGTTAGTAGACAGGAGCTGGGTACCAGTATTAGTAGTTATTAGACCGTAGCTGTGTACCAGCATTAGTAGTTAGTAGACCGTAGCTGGGTACCAGTATTTGTAGTTAGTAGACCGTAGCTGGGTACCGGTATTAGTAGTTAGTAGACAGGAGCTGGGTACCAGTATTAGTAGTTAGTAGACAGGAGCTGGGTACCAGTATTAGTAGTTAGTAGACAGGTGCTGGGTACCAGTATTAGTAGTTAGTAGACAGGAGCTGGGTACCAGTATTAGTAGTTTGTAGACCGTAGCTGGGTACCAGGATTAGTAGTTAGTAGAAAGGAGCTGGGTACCAGTATTAGTAGTTAGTAGACAGGAGCTGGGTACCAGTTTTAGTAGTTAGAAGACCGTAGCTGGGTACCAGTATTAGTAGTTAGTAGATAAGAGCTGGGTACCAGTATTAGTAGTTAGTAGACAGGAGCTGGGTACCAGTATTAGTATTTAGTGGACAGGAGCTGGGTACCAGTATTAGTAGTTAGTAGACACGAGCTGGGTACCAGTATTAGTAGTTAGTAGACCGTAGCTGGGTACCAGTATTAGTAGTTAGTACACAGGAGCTGGGTACCAGTATTAGTAGTTAGTAGACAGGAGCTGGGTACCAATATTAGTAGTTAGTAGACAGGAGCTGGGTAACAGTATTAGTAGTTAGTAGACCGTGGCTGGGTACCAGTATTTGTTGTAGGTAGACAGGAGCTGGGTACAAGTATTAGTAGTTAGTAGACAGGAGCTTGGTACCAATATTAGTAGTTAGTAGAAAGAGCTGGATACCAGTATTAGTAGTTAGCAGACAGGAGCTGGGTACCAGTATTAGTAGTTAGTAGACAGGAGCTGGGTACCAGTATTTGTAGTTAGTAGACTATAGCTGGACATCAGTATTAGTAGTTAGTAGACTGTACCTGGATACCAGTTTTAGTAGTTAGTAGACTGTAGCTGGATACCAGTATTAGTAGTTAGTAGACTGTAGCTGGATACCAGTTTTAGTAGTTAGTAGACAGGAGCTGGATACCAGAATTAGTAGTTAGTAGACAGGAGCTGGATACCAGTATTAGTAGTTAGTAGACAGGAGCTGAATACCAGTATTAGTAGTTATTAGACAGGATTTGGATACCAGAATTAGTAGTTAGTGGACAGGAGCTGGATACCAGAATTAGTAGTTAGTAGACAGGAGCTGGATACCAGAATTAGTAGTTAGTAGACTGTAGCTGGATACCAGTATTAGTAGTTAGTAGACAGGAGCTGGATACCAGTATTAGTAGTTAGTAGACCGTAGCTGGGTACCAGTATTAGTAGTTAGTAGACTGTAGCTGGATACGAGTATTACTAGTTAGTAGACAGGAGCTGGATACCAGTATTAGTAGTTAGTAGACAGGAGCTGGATACCAGAATTAGTAGTTAGTAGACATGAGCTGGATACCAGAATTAGTAGTTAGTAGACAGGAGCTGGATACCAGAATTAGTAGTTAGTAGACTGTAGCTGGATACCAGTATTAGTAGTTAGTAGACAGGAGCTGGATACCAGTATTAGTAGTTAGTAGACAGGATTTGGATACCAGAATTAGTAGTTAGTAGACATGAGCTGGTAACCAGTATTATTATTTAGTAGACAGGAGCTGGATACCAGAATTAGTAGTTAGTAGACTGTAGCTGGATACCAGTATTAGTAGTTAGTAGACAGGAGCTGGATACCAGTATTAGTAGTTAGTAGACCGTAGCTGGGTACCAGTATTAGTAGTTAGTAGACTGTAGCTGGATACCAGTATTAGTAGTTAGTAGACCGTAGCTAGGATACCAGTATTAGTAGATAGTAGACTGTAGCTGGATACCAGTATTAGTAGTTAGTAGACAGGAGCTGGATACCAGTATTAGTAGTTAGTAGACAGGAGCTGGATACCAGTATTAGTAGTTAGTAGACTGTAGCTGGATACCAGTATTAGTAGTTAGTAGACAGGAGCTGGATACCAGTATTACTAGTTAGTAGACTGTAGCTGGATACCAGTATTAGTCGTTAGTAGACAGGAGATGGATACCAGTATTAAAAGTTAGTAGACAGGAGCTGGGTACCAGTATTAGCAGTTAGTAGACTGTAGCTGGATACCAGTATTAGTAGTTAGTAGACAGGAGCTGGATACCAGTATTAGTAGTTAGTAGACAGGAGCTGGATACCAGTATTAGTAGCTAGTAGACTGTAGCTGGATACCAGTATTAGTAGTTAGTAGACCGTAGCTGGGTACCAGTATTAGTAGTTAGTAGACTGTAGCTGGAATCCAGTATTAGTAGTTAGTAGACTGTAGCTGGGTACCAGTATTAGTAGTTAGTAGACTGTAGCTGGGTACCAGTATTAGTAGTTAGTAGACAGGAGCTGGATACAGGTATTAGTAGTTAGTAGACAGGAGCCAGATACCAGTATTAGTAGTTAGTAAACTGTAGCTGGGTACCAGTATTAGTAGTTAATAGACAGGAGCTGGATACCAGTATTAGTAGTTAGTAGACTGTAGCTGGGTACCAGTATTAGTAGTTAATAGACAGGAGCTGGATACCGGTATTAGTAGTTAGTAGACTGTAGCTGGGTACCAGTATTAGTAGTTAGTAGACAGGAGCTGGGTATTAGTATTAGTAGTTAGTAGACTGTAGCTGGATACCAGTATTAGTAGTTAGTAGACTATAGCTGGGTACCAGTATTAGTAGTTAGTAGACTGTAGCTGGATACCAGTATTAGTAGTTAGTAGACTGTAGCTGGATACCAGTATTAGTAGTTAGTAGACTGTAGCTGGGTACCAGTAGTAGTAGTTAGTAGACAGGAGCTGGGTACCAGTATTAGTAGTTAGTAGACTGTAGCTGGGTACCAGTATTAGTAGTTAGTAGACTGTAGCTGGATACCAGTATTAGTAGTTAGTAGACTGTAGCTGGATACCAGTATTAGTAGTTAGTAGACTGTTGCTGGATACCAGTATTAGTAGTGACTAGACTGTAGCTGGATACCAGTATTAGTAGTTAGTAGACAGGAGCTGGGTACCAGTATTAGTAGTTAGTAGACAGGAGCTGGATACCAGTATTAGTAGTAAGTAGACAGGAGCTGGATACCAGTATTAGTAGTTTGTACACTGTAGCTGGGTACCAGTATTAGTAGTTAGTAGACAGGAGCTGGGTACCAGTATTAGTAGTTAGTAGACTGTAGCTGGGTACCAGTATTAGTAATTAGTAGACAGGAGCTGGGTACCAGTATAAGTAGTTAGTAGACCGTAGCTGGGTACCACTATTAGTAGTTACTAGACAGGAGCTGGGTACCAGTATTAGTAGTTAGTAGACAGGAGCTGGGTACCAGTATTAGTAGTTAGTAGACAGGAGCTTGGTACCAGTATTAGCAGTTAGTAAACAGGAGCTGGGTACCAGTATTAGTAGTTAGTAGACAGGAGCTGGGTACCAGTATTAGTAGTTAGTAGACAGTAGCTGGGTACCAGTATTAGTAGTTAGTAGACAGGAGCTGGGTACCAGTATTAGTAGTTAGTAGACAGGAGCTGGGTACCAGTATTAGTAGTTAGTAGACAGGAGCTGACTACCAGTATTAGTAGTTAGTAGACAGGAGCTGGGTACCAGTATTAGTAGTTAGTAGACAGGAGCTTTGTACCAGTATTAGTAGTTAGTAGACAGGAGCTGGGTACCAGTATTAGTAGTTAGTAGACAGGAGCTGGGTACCAGTATTAGTAGTTAGTAGACAGGAGCTGGATACCAGTATTAGTAGATAGTAGACAGGAGCTGGGTACCAGTATTAGTAGTTAGTAGACAGGAGCTCGGGACCAGTATTAGTAGTTAGTAGACCGTAGCTGGTTACCAGTATAAGTAGTTAGTAGACAGGAGCTGGATACCAGTATTAGTAGTTAGTAGACAGGAGCTGGGTACCAGTATTAGTTGTTAGTAGACAGGAACTGGGTACCAGTATTAGTAGTTAGTAGACTGTAGCTGGACACCAGTATTAGTAGTTAGTAGAGCGTAGCTGGGTACCAGTATTAGTAGTTAGTAGACAGGAGCTGGGTACCACTATTAGTAGTTAGTAGACATGAGCTGGGTACCAGTATTAGTAGTTAGTTGACAGGAGCTGGATACCAGTATTAGTAGTTAGTAGACAGGAGCTGGATACCAGTATTAGTAGTTAGTAAACTGTAGCTGGATACCAGTATTAGTGTTTAGTAGACAAGAGCTGGATACCAGTATTAGTAGTTAGTAGACTGTAGCTGGATACCAGTATTAGTAGTTAGTAGACAGGAGCTGGATACAAGTATTAGTAGTTAGTAGACTGTAGCTGGATACCAGTATTAGTAGTTAATAGACAGGAGCTGGATACCAGTATTAGTAGTTAGTAAACTGTTGCTGCCTACCAGTATTAGTAGTTAATAGACAGGAGCTGGATACCAGTATTAGTAGTTAGTAGACTGTAGCTGGATACCAGTATTAGTAGTTAGTAGACATGAGCTGGATACCAGTATTAGTAGTTAGTAGACAGGAGCTGGATACCAGTATTAGTAGTTTGTAGAATGTAGCTGGGTACCAGTATTAGTAGTTAGTAGACAGGAGCTGGATACCAGTATTAGTAGTTAGTAGACTGTAGCTGCGTAACAGTATTAGTAGTTAGTAGACTGTAGCTGGGTACCAGTATTAGTAGTTAGTAGACTGTAGCTGGGTACCAGTATTAGCAGTTAGTAGACTGTAGCTGGATACCAGTATTAGCAGTTAGTAGATTGCAGCTGGGTACCAGTATTAGTAGTTAGTAGACTGTAGCTGGATACCAGTGTTAGTAGTTAGTAGACTGTACCTGGGTACCAGTATTAGTAGTAAATAGACTGTAGCTGGGTACCAGTATTAGTAGTTAGTAGACTGTAGCTAGATACCAGTATTAGTAGTTAGCAGACTGTACCTGGGTACCAGTATTAGTAGTTTGTAAATTGTAGCTGGGTACCAGTATTAGTAGTTAGTAGACTGTAGCTAGATACCAGTATTAGTAGTTAGTAGACTGTAGCTGGATACCAGTATTAGTAGTTAGTAGACCGTAGCTGGGTACCAGTATTAGTAGTTAGTAGACTGTAGCTGGGTACCAGTATTAGTAGTTAGTAGACTGTAGCTGGATACCAGTATTAGTAGTTAGTAGACTGTAGCTGGGTACCAGTATTAGTAGTTAATAGACTGTAGCTGGGTACCAGTATTAGTAGTTAGTAGACTGTAGCTGGATACCAGTATTGGTAGTTAGTAGAATGTAACTGGATACCAGTATTAGTAGTTAGTAGACTGTAGCTGGGTACCAGTATTAGTAGTTAGTAGACTGTAGCTGGATACCAGTATTAGTAGTTAGTAGACTGTAGCTGGGTACCAGTATTAGTAGTTAGTAGACAGGAGCTGGATACCAGTATTAGTAGTTAGTAGACTGTAGCTGGTTACCAGTATTAGTAGTTAGTAGACCGTAGCTGGATACCAGTATTAGTAGTTAGTAGACTGTAACTGGATACCAGTATTAGTAGTTAGTAGACTGTAGCTGGATACCAGTATTAGTAGTTAGTAGACCGTAGCTGGATACCAGTATTAGTAGTTAGTAGACTGTAGCTGGATACCAGTATTAGTAGTTAGTAGACCGTAGCTGGATACCAGTATTAGTAGTTAGTAGACTGTAGCTGGATACCAGTATTAGTAGTTAGTAGACTGTAGCTGGATACCAGTATTAGTAGTTAGTAGACCGTAGCTGGATACCAGTATTAGTAGTTAGTAGACTGTAGCTGGGTACCAGTATTAGTAGTTAGTAGACAGGAGCTGGATACCAGTATTAGTAGTTAGTAGACTGTAGCTGCGTAACAGTATTAGTAGTTAGTAGACTGTAGCTGGGTACCAGTATTAGTAGTTAGTAGACTGTAGCTGGGTACCAGTATTAGCAGTTAGTAGACTGTAGCTGGATACCAGTATTAGCAGTTAGTAGATTGCAGCTGGGTACCAGTATTAGTAGTTAGTAGACTGTAGCTGGATACCAGTGTTAGCAGTTAGTAGAATGTACCTGGGTACCAGTATTAGTAGTAAATAGACTGTAGCTGGGTACCAGTATTAGTAGTTAGTAGACTGTAGCTAGATACCAGTATTAGTAGTTAGTAGACTGTAGCTGGGTACCAGTATTAGTAGTTTGTAAACTGTAGCTGGGTACCAGTATTAGTAGTTAGTAGACTGTAGCTAGATACTAGTATTAGTAGTTAGTAGACTGTAGCTGGATACCAGTATTAGTAGTTAATAGACAGGAGCTGGATACCAGTATTAGTAGTTAATAGACAGGAGCTGGATACCAGTATTAGTAGTTAGTAGACAGGAGCTGGATACCAGTATTAGTAGTTAGTAGACTGTAGCTGTATACCAGTATTAGTAGTTAATAGACAGGAGCTGGATACCAGTATTAGTAGTTAGTAGACTGTAGCTGGATACCAGTATTAGTAGTTAGTAGATTGTAGCTGGATACCAGTATTAGTAGTTAGTAGACAGTAGCTGGATACCAGTATTAGTAGTTAGTAGACTGTAGCTGGATACCAGTATTAGTAGTTAATAGACAGGAGCTGGATACCAGTATTAGTAGTTAGTAGACTGTAGCTGGATACCAGTATTAGTAGTTAGTAGACAGGAGCTGGATACCAGTATTAGTAGTTAGTAGACTGTAGCTGGATACCAGTATTAGTAGTTAGTAGACTGTAGCTGGATACCAGTATTAGTAGTTAGTAGACAGGAGCTGGATACCAGTATTAGTAGTTAGTAGACTGTAGCTGGATACCAGTATTAGTAGTTAGTAGACTGTAGCTGGATACCAGTATTAGTAGTTAGTAGACTGTAGCTGGATACCAGTATTAGTAGTTAGTAGACAGGAGCTGGATACCAGTATTAGTAGTTAGTAGACTGTAGCTGGATACCAGTATTAGTAGTGAATAGACAGGAGCTGGATACCAGTATTAGTAGTTAATAGACAGGAGCTGGATACCAGTATTAGTAGTTAGTAGACTGTAGCTGGATACCAGTATTAGTGTTTAGTAGACAAGAGCTGGATACCAGTATTGGTAGTTAGTAGACTGTAGCTGGATACCAGTATTAGTAGTTAGTAGACAGGAGCTGGATACAAGTATTAGTAGTTAGTAGACTGTAGCTGGATACCAGTATTAGTAGTTAATAGACAGGAGCTGGATACCAGTATTAGTAGTTAGTAAACTGTAGCTGCATACCAGTATTAGTAGTTAATAGACAGGAGCTGGATACCAGTATTAGTAGTTAGTAGACTGTAGCTGGATACCAGTATTAGTAGTTAGTAGACTGTAGCTGGGTACCAGTATTAGTAGTTAGTATACTGTAGCTGGGTGCCAGTAGTAGTAGTTAGTAGACAGGTGCTGGATACCAGTATTAGTAGTTAGTAGAAAGGAGCTGGATACCAGTATTAGTAGTTAGTAGACTGTAGCTGGGTACCAGTTTTAGTAGTTAGTAGACTGTAGCTGGATACCAGTATTAGTAGTTAGTAGACTGTAGCTGGATACCAGTATTAGTAGTTAGTAGACATGAGCTGGATACCAGTATTAGTAGTTAGTAGACTGGAGCTGGATACCAGTATTAGTAGTTAGTAGACTGTAGCTAGGTACCAGTATTAGTAGTTAGTAGACAGGAGCTGGATACCAGTATTAGTAGTTAGTAGACTGTAGCTGCGTACAAGTATTAGTAGTTAGTAGACTGTAGCTGGGTACCAGTATTAGTAGTTAGTAGACTGTAGCTGGGTACCAGTATTAGCAGTTAGTAGACTGTAGCTGGATACCAGTATTAGCAGTTAGTAGATTGCAGCTTGGTACCAGTATTTGTAGTTAGTAGACTGTAGCTGGATACCAGTATTAGTAGGTAGTAGACTGTACCTGGGTACCAGTATTAGTAGTTAGTAGACTGTAGCTGGGTACCAGTATTAGTAGTTAGTAGACTGTAGCTAGATACCAGTATTAGTAGTTAGTAGACTGTAGCTGGGTACCAGTATTAGTAGTTTGTAAACTGTAGCTGGGTACCAGTATTAGTAGTTAGTAGACTGTAGCTAGATACCAGTATTAGTAGTTAGTAGACTGTAGCTGGATACCAGTATTAGTAGTTAGTAGACCGTAGCTGGGTACCAGTATTAGTAGTTAGTAGACTGTAGCTGGGTACCAGTATCAGTAGTTAGTAGACTGTAGCTGGGTACCAGTATTAGTAGTTAGTAGACTGTAGCTGGATACCAGTATTAGTAGTTAGTAGACTGTAGCTGGATACCAGTATTAGTAGTTAGTAGACTGTAGCTGGATACCAGTATTAGTAGTTAGTAGACTGTACCTGGGTACCAGTATTAGTAGTTAGTAGACTGTATCTGGGTACCAGTATTAGTAGTTAGTAGACAGGAGCTGGATACCAGTATTAGGAGTTAGTAGACTGTAGCTGGATACCAGTATTAGTAGTTAGTAGACTGTAGCTGGATACCAGTATTAGTAGTTAGTAGACAGAAGCTTGATACCAGTATTAGTAGTTAGTAGACAGGAGCTGGATACCAGTATTAGTAGTTAGTAGACTGTAGCTGGGTACCAGTATTAGTAGTTAGTAGACAGGAGCTGGATACCAGTATTAGTAGTTAGTAGACTGTAGCTGGGTACCAGTATTAGTAGTTAGTAGACAGGAGCTGGATACCAGTATTAGTAGTTAGTAGACTGTAGCTGGGTACCAGTATTAGTAGTTAGTAGACAGGATTTGGATACCAGAATTAGTAGTTAGTAGACATGAGCTGGTAACCAGTATTATTAGTTAGTAGACAGGAGCTGGATACCAGAATTAGTAGTTAGTAGACATGAGCTGGATACCAGTATTAGTAGTTAGTAGACAGGAGCTGGATACCAGTATTAGTAGTTAGTAGACAGGAGCTGGATACCAGAATTAGTAGTTAGTAGACAGGAGCTGGATACCAGCATTAGTAGTTAGTAGACAGGAGCTGGATACCAGAATTAGTAGTTAGTAGACTGTAGCTGGATACCAGTATTAGTACTTAGTAGACAGGAGCTGGAAACCAGTATTAGTAGTTAGTAGACCGTAGCTGGGTACCAGTATTAGTAGTTAGTAGACTGTAGCTGGATACCAGTATTAGTAGTTAGTAGACCGTAGCTAGGATACCAGTATTAGTAGTTAGTAGACTGTAGCTGGATACCAGTATTAGTAGTTAGTAGACAGGAGCTGGATACCAGTATTAGTAGTTAGTAGACAGGAGCTGGATACCAGTATTAGTAGTTAGTAGACTGTAGCTGGAATCCAGTATTAGTAGTTAATAGACTGTAGCTGGGTACCAGTATTAGTAGTTAGTAGACTGTAGCTGGGTACCAGTATTAGTAGTTAGTAGACAGGAGCTGGATACAGGTATTAGTAGTTAGTAGACAGGAGCTGGATACCAGTATTAGTAGTTAGTAAACTGTAGCTGGGTACCAGTATTAGTAGTTAATAGACAGGAGCTGGATACCAGTATTAGTAGTTAGTAGACAGGATTTGGATACCAGAATTAGTAGTTAGTAGACATGAGCTGGTAACCAGTATTATTAGTTAGTAGACAGGAGCTGGATACCAGAATTAGTAGTTAGTAGACATGAGCTGGATACCAGTATTAGTAGTTAGTAGACAGGAGCTGGATACCAGTATTAGTAGTTAGTAGACAGGAGCTGGATACCAGAATTAGTAGTTAGTAGACAGGAGCTGGATACCAGCATTAGTAGTTAGTAGACAGGAGCTGGATACCAGAATTAGTAGTTAGTAGACTGTAGCTGGATACCAGTATTAGTAGTTAGTAGACAGGAGCTGGATACCAGTATTAGTAGTTAGTAGACCGTAGCTGGGTACCAGTATTAGTAGTTAGTAGACTGTAGCTGGATACCAGTATTAGTAGTTAGTAGACCGTAGCTAGGATACCAGTATTAGTAGATAGTAGACTGTAGCTGGATACCAGTATTAGTAGTTAGTAGACAGGAGCTGGATACCAGTATTAGTAGTTAGTAGACAGGAGCTGGATACCAGTATTCGTAGTTAGTAGACTGTAGCTGGATACCAGTATTAGTAGTTAGTAGACAGGAGCTGGATACCAGTATTAGTCGTTAGTAGACAGGAGATGGATACCAGTATTAAAAGTTAGTAGACAGGAGCTGGGTACCAGTATTAGCAGTTAGTAGACTGTAGCTGGATACCAGTATTAGTAGTTAGTAGACAGGAGCTGGATACCAGTATTAGTAGTTAGTAGACAGGAGCTGGATACCAGTATTAGTAGCTAGTAGACTGTAGCTGGATACCAGTATTAGTAGTTAGTAGACCGTAGCTGGGTACCAGTATTAGTAGTTAGTAGACTGTAGCTGGAATCCAGTATTAGTAGTTAATAGACTGTAGCTGCGTACCAGTATTAGTAGTTAGTAGACTGTAGCTGGGTACCAGTATTAGTAGTTAGTAGACAGGAGCTGGATACAGGTATTAGTAGTTAGTAGACAGGAGCCAGATACCAGTATTAGTAGTTAGTAAACTGTAGCTGGGTACCAGTATTAGTAGTTAATAGACAGGAGCTGGATACCAGTATTAGTAGTTAGTAGACTGTAGCTGGGTACCAGTATTATTAGTTAATAGACAGGAGCTGGATACCGGTATTAGTAGTTAGTAGACTGTAGCTGGGTACCAGTATTAGTAGTTAGTAGACAGGAGCTGGGTATTAGTATTAGTAGTTAGTAGACTGTAGCTGGATACCAGTATTAGTAGTTAGTAGACTGTAGCTGGGTACCAGTATTAGTAGTTAGTAGACTGTAGCTGATACCAGTATTAGTAGTTAGTAGACTGTAGCTGGATACCAGTATTAGTAGTTAGTAGACTGTAGCTGGGTACCAGTAGTAGTAGTTAGTAGACAGGAGCTGGGTACCAGTATTAGTAGTTAGTAGACTGTAGCTGGGTACCAGTATTAGTAGTTAGTAGACTGTAGCTGGATACCAGTATTAGTAGTTAGTAGACTGTAGCTGGATACCAGTATTAGTAGTTAGTAGACTGTTGCTGGATACCAGTATTAGTAGTGACTAGACTGTAGCTGGATACCAGTATTAGTAGTTAGTAGACAGGAGCTGGGTACCAGTATTAGTAGTTAGTAGACAGGAGCTGGATACCAGTATTAGTAGTTAGTAGACAGGAGCTGGATACCAGTATTAGTAGTTTGTACACTGTAGCTGGGTACCAGTATTAGTAGTTAGTAGACAGGAGCTGGGTACCAGTATTAGTAGTTAGTAGACTGTAGCTGGGTACCAGTATTAGTAATTAGTAGACAGGAGCTGGGTACCAGTATAAGTAGTTAGTAGACCGTAGCTGGGTACCACTATTAGTAGTTACTAGACAGGAGCTGGGTACCAGTATTAGTAGTTAGTAGACAGGAGCTGGGTACCAGTATTAGTAGTTAGTAGACAGGAGCTTGGTACCAGTATTAGCAGTTAGTAAACAGGAGCTGGGTACCAGTATTAGTAGTTAGTAGACAGGAGCTGGGTACCAGTATTAGTAGTTAGTAGACAGTAGCTGGGTACCAGTATTAGTAGTTAGTACACAGGAGCTGGGTACCAGTATTAGTAGTTAGTAGACAGGAGCTGGGTACCAGTATTAGTAGTTAGTAGACAGGAGCTGACTACCAGTATTAGTAGTTAGTAGACAGGAGCTGGGTACCAGTATTAGTAGTTAGTAGACAGGAGCTGGGTACCAGTATTAGTAGTTAGTAGACAGGAGCTCGGTACCAGTATTAGTAGTTAGTAGACAGGAGCTGGGTACCAGTATTAGTAGTTAGTAGACAGGAGCTGGATACCAGTATTAGTAGATAGTAGACAGGAGCTGGGTACCAGTATTAGTAGTTAGTAGACAGGAGCTCGGGACCAGTATTAGTAGTTAGTAGACCGTAGCTGGGTACCAGTATAAGTAGTTAGTAGACAGGAGCTGGATACCAGTATTAGTAGTTAGTAGACAGGAGCTGGGTACCAGTATTAGTTGTTAGTAGACAGGAACTGGGTACCAGTATTAGTAGTTAGTAGACTGTAGCTGGACACCAGTATTAGTAGTTAGTAGAGCGTAGCTGGGTACCAGTATTAGTAGTTAGTAGACAGGAGCTGGGTACCACTATTAGTAGTTAGTAGACATGAGCTGGGTACCAGTATTAGTAGTTAGTTGACAGGAGCTGGATACCAGTATTAGTAGTTAGTAGACAGGAGCTGGATACCAGTATTAGTAGTTAGTAGACTGTAGCTGGATACCAGTATTAGTGTTTAGTAGACAAGAGCTGGATACCAGTATTAGTAGTTAGTAGACTGTAGCTGGATACCAGTATTAGTAGTTAGTAGACAGGAGCTGGATACAAGTATTAGTAGTTAGTAGACTGTAGCTGGATACCAGTATTAGTAGTTAATAGACAGGAGCTGGATACCAGTATTAGTAGTTAGTAAACTGTTGCTGCCTACCAGTATTAGTAGTTAATAGACAGGAGCTGGATACCAGTATTAGTAGTTAGTAGACTGTAGCTGGATACCAGTATTAGTAGTTAGTAGACATGAGCTGGATACCAGTATTAGTAGTTAGTAGACAGGAGCTGGATACCAGTATTAGTAGTTTGTAGAATGTAGCTGGGTACCAGTATTAGTAGTTAGTAGACAGGAGCTGGATACCAGTATTAGTAGTTAGTAGACTGTAGCTGCGTAACAGTATTAGTAGTTAGTAGACTGTAGCTGGGTACCAGTATTAGTAGTTAGTAGACTGTAGCTGGGTACCAGTATTAGCAGTTAGTAGACTGTAGCTGGATACCAGTATTAGCAGTTAGTAGATTGCAGCTGGGTACCAGTATTAGTAGTTAGTAGACTGTAGCTGGATACCAGTGTTAGTAGTTAGTAGACTGTACCTGGGTACCAGTATTAGTAGTAAATAGACTGTAGCTGGGTACCAGTATTAGTAGTTAGTAGACTGTAGCTAGATACCAGTATTAGTAGTTAGCAGACTGTACCTGGGTACCAGTATTAGTAGTTTGTAAATTGTAGCTGGGTACCAGTATTAGTAGTTAGTAGACTGTAGCTAGATACCAGTATTAGTAGTTAGTAGACTGTAGCTGGATACCAGTATTAGTAGTTAGTAGACCGTAGCTGGGTACCAGTATTAGTAGTTAGTAGACTGTAGCTGGGTACCAGTATTAGTAGTTAGTAGACTGTAGCTGGATACCAGTATTAGTAGTTAGTAGACTGTAGCTGGGTACCAGTATTAGTAGTTAATAGACTGTAGCTGGGTACCAGTATTAGTAGTTAGTAGACTGTAGCTGGATACCAGTATTGGTAGTTAGTAGAATGTAACTGGATACCAGTATTAGTAGTTAGTAGACTGTAGCTGGGTACCAGTATTAGTAGTTAGTAGACTGTAGCTGGATACCAGTATTAGTAGTTAGTAGACTGTAGCTGGGTACCAGTATTAGTAGTTAGTAGACAGGAGCTGGATACCAGTATTAGTAGTTAGTAGACTGTAGCTGGTTACCAGTATTAGTAGTTAGTAGACCGTAGCTGGATACCAGTATTAGTAGTTAGTAGACTGTAGCTGGATACCAGTATTAGTAGTTAGTAGACTGTAGCTGGATACCAGTATTAGTAGTTAGTAGACCGTAGCTGGATACCAGTATTAGTAGTTAGTAGACTGTAGCTGGATACCAGTATTAGTAGTTAGTAGACCGTAGCTGGATACCAGTATTAGTAGTTAGTAGACTGTAGCTGGATACCAGTATTAGTAGTTAGTAGACTGTAGCTGGATACCAGTATTAGTAGTTAGTAGACCGTAGCTGGATACCAGTATTAGTAGTTAGTAGACTGTAGCTGGGTACCAGTATTAGTAGTTAGTAGACAGGAGCTGGATACCAGTATTAGTAGTTAGTAGACTGTAGCTGCGTAACAGTATTAGTAGTTAGTAGACTGTAGCTGGGTACCAGTATTAGTAGTTAGTAGACTGTAGCTGGGTACCAGTATTAGCAGTTAGTAGACTGTAGCTGGATACCAGTATTAGCAGTTAGTAGATTGCAGCTGGGTACCAGTATTAGTAGTTAGTAGACTGTAGCTGGATACCAGTGTTAGCAGTTAGTAGAATGTACCTGGGTACCAGTATTAGTAGTAAATAGACTGTAGCTGGGTACCAGTATTAGTAGTTAGTAGACTGTAGCTAGATACCAGTATTAGTAGTTAGTAGACTGTAGCTGGGTACCAGTATTAGTAGTTTGTAAACTGTAGCTGGGTACCAGTATTAGTAGTTAGCAGACTGTAGCTAGATACTAGTATTAGTAGTTAGTAGACTGTAGCTGGATACCAGTATTAGTAGTTAATAGACAGGAGCTGGATACCAGTATTAGTAGTTAATAGACAGGAGCTGGATACCAGTATTAGTAGTTAGTAGACAGGAGCTGGATACCAGTATTAGTAGTTAGTAGACTGTAGCTGTATACCAGTATTAGTAGTTAATAGACAGGAGCTGGACACCAGTATTAGTAGTTAGTAGACTGTAGCTGGATACCAGTATTAGTAGTTAGTAGATTGTAGCTGGATACCAGTATTAGTAGTTAGTAGACAGTAGCTGGATACCAGTATTAGTAGTTAGTAGACTGTAGCTGGATACCAGTATTAGTAGTTAATAGACAGGAGCTGGATACCAGTATTAGTAGTTAGTAGACTGTAGCTGGATACCAGTATTAGTAGTTAGTAGACAGGAGCTGGATACCAGTATTAGTAGTTAGTAGACTGTAGCTGGATACCAGTATTAGTAGTTAGTAGACTGTAGCTGGATACCAGTATTAGTAGTTAGTAGACAGGAGCTGGATACCAGTATTAGTAGTTAGTAGACTGTAGCTGGATACCAGTATTAGTAGTTAGTAGACTGTAGCTGGATACCAGTATTAGTAGTTAGTAGACTGTAGCTGGATACCAGTATTAGTAGTTAGTAGACAGGAGCTGGATACCAGTATTAGTAGTTAGTAGACTGTAGCTGGATACCAGTATTAGTAGTGAATAGACAGGAGCTGGATACCAGTATTAGTAGTTAATAGACAGGAGCTGGATACCAGTATTAGTAGTTAGTAGACTGTAGCTGGATACCAGTATTAGTGTTTAGTAGACAAGAGCTGGATACCAGTATTGGTAGTTAGTAGACTGTAGCTGGATACCAGTATTAGTAGTTAGTAGACAGGAGCTGGATACAAGTATTAGTAGTTAGTAGACTGTAGCTGGATACCAGTATTAGTAGTTAATAGACAGGAGCTGGATACCAGTATTAGTAGTTAGTAAACTGTAGCTGCATACCAGTATTAGTAGTTAATAGACAGGAGCTGGATACCAGTATTAGTAGTTAGTAGACTGTAGCTGGATACCAGTATTAGTAGTTAGTAGACTGTAGCTGGGTACCAGTATTAGTAGTTAGTATACTGTAGCTGGGTACCAGTAGTAGTAGTTAGTAGACAGGTGCTGGATACCAGTATTAGTAGTTAGTAGAAAGGAGCTGGATACCAGTATTAGTAGTTAGTAGACTGTAGCTGGGTACCAGTTTTAGTAGTTAGTAGACTGTAGCTGGATACCAGTATTAGTAGTTAGTAGACTGTAGCTGGATACCAGTATTAGTAGTTAGTAGACATGAGCTGGATACCAGTATTAGTAGTTAGTAGACTGGAGCTGGATACCAGTATTAGTAGTTAGTAGACTGTAGCTAGGTACCAGTATTAGTAGTTAGTAGACAGGAGCTGGATACCAGTATTAGTAGTTAGTAGACTGTAGCTGCGTACAAGTATTAGTAGTTAGTAGACTGTAGCTGGGTACCAGTATTAGTAGTTAGTAGACTGTAGCTGGGTACCAGTATTAGCAGTTAGTAGACTGTAGCTGGATACCAGTATTAGCAGTTAGTAGATTGCAGCTTGGTACCAGTATTTGTAGTTAGTAGACTGTAGCTGGATACCAGTATTAGTAGGTAGTAGACTGTACCTGGGTACCAGTATTAGTAGTTAGTAGACTGTAGCTGGATACCAGTATTAGTAGTTAGTAGACTGTAGCTAGATACCAGTATTAGTAGTTAGTAGACTGTAGCTGGGTACCAGTATTAGTAGTTTGTAAACTGTAGCTGGGTACCAGTATTAGTAGTTAGTAGACTGTAGCTAGATACCAGTATTAGTAGTTAGTAGACTGTAGCTGGATACCAGTATTAGTAGTTAGTAGACCGTAGCTGAGTACCAGTATTAGTAGTTAGTAGACTGTAGCTGGGTACCAGTATCAGTAGTTAGTAGACTGTAGCTGGGTACCAGTATTAGTAGTTAGTAGACTGTAGCTGGATACCAGTATTAGTAGTTAGTAGACTGTAGCTGGATACCAGTATTAGTAGTTAGTAGACTGTAGCTGGATACCAGTATTAGTAGTTAGTAGACTGTACCTGGGTACCAGTATTAGTAGTTAGTAGACTGTATCTGGGTACCAGTATTAGTAGTTAGTAGACAGGAGCTGGATACCAGTATTAGGAGTTAGTAGACTGTAGCTGGATACCAGTATTAGTAGTTAGTAGACTGTAGCTGGATACCAGTATTAGTAGTTAGTAGACAGAAGCTTGATACCAGTATTAGTAGTTAGTAGACAGGAGCTGGATACCAGTATTAGTAGTTAGTAGACTGTAGCTGGGTACCAGTATTAGTAGTTAGTAGACAGGAGCTGGATACCAGTATTAGTAGTTAGTAGACTGTAGCTGGGTACCAGTATTAGTAGTTAGTAGACAGGAGCTGGATACCAGTATTAGTAGTTAGTAGACTGTAGCTGGGTACCAGTATTAGTAGTTAGTAGACAGGATTTGGATACCAGAATTAGTAGTTAGTAGACATGAGCTGGTAACCAGTATTATTAGTTAGTAGACAGGAGCTGGATACCAGAATTAGTAGTTAGTAGACATGAGCTGGATACCAGTATTAGTAGTTAGTAGACAGGAGCTGGATACCAGTATTAGTAGTTAGTAGACAGGAGCTGGATACCAGAATTAGTAGTTAGTAGACAGGAGCTGGATACCAGCATTAGTAGTTAGTAGACAGGAGCTGGATACCAGAATTAGTAGTTAGTAGACTGTAGCTGGATACCAGTATTAGTAGTTAGTAGACAGGAGCTGGATACCAGTATTAGTAGTTAGTAGACCGTAGCTGGGTACCAGTATTAGTAGTTAGTAGACTGTAGCTGGATACCAGTATTAGTAGTTAGTAGACCGTAGCTAGGATACCAGTATTAGTAGTTAGTAGACTGTAGCTGGATACCAGTATTAGTAGTTAGTAGACAGGAGCTGGATACCAGTATTAGTAGTTAGTAGACAGGAGCTGGATACCAGTATTAGTAGTTAGTAGACTGTAGCTGGATACCAGTATTAGTAGTTAGTAGACAGGAGCTGGATACCAGTATTACTAGTTAGTAGACTGTAGCTGGATACCAGTATTAGTCGTTAGTAGACAGGAGATGGATACCAGTATTAAAAGTTAGTAGACAGGAGCTGGGTACCAGTATTAGCAGTTAGTAGACTGTAGCTGGATACCAGTATTAGTAGTTAGTAGACAGGAGCTGGATACCAGTATTAGTAGTTAGTAGACAGGAGCTGGATACCAGTATTAGTAGCTAGTAGACTGTAGCTGGATACCAGTATTAGTAGTTAGTAGACCGTAGCTGGGTACCAGTATTAGTATTTAGTAGACTGTAGCTGGAATCCAGTATTAGTAGTTAATAGACTGTAGCTGGGTACCAGTATTAGTAGTTAGTAGACTGTAGCTGGGTACCAGTATTAGTAGTTAGTAGACAGGAGCTGGATACAGGTATTAGTAGTTAGTAGACAGGAGCTGGATACCAGTATTAGTAGTTAGTAAACTGTAGCTGGGTACCAGTATTAGTAGTTAATAGACAGGAGCTGGATACCAGTATTAGTAGTTAGGAGACTGTAGCTGGGTACCAGTATTAGTAGTTAATAGACAGGAGCTGGATACCAGTATTAGTAGTTAGTAGACTGTAGCTGGGTACCAGTATTAGTAGTTAGTAGACAGGAGCTGGGTATTAGTATTAGTAGTTAGTAGACTGTAGCTGGATACCAGTATTAGTAGTTAGTAGACTGTAGCTGGGTACCAGTATTAGTAGTTAGTAGACTGTAGCTGGATACCAGTATTAGTAGTTAGTAGACTGTAGCTGGATACCAGTATTAGTAGTTAGTAGACTGTAGCAGGGTACCAGTAGTAGTAGTTAGTAGACAGGAGCTGGGTACCAGTATTAGTAGTTAGTAGACTGTAGCTGGGTACCAGTGTTAGTAGTTAGTAGACTGTAGCTGGATACCAGTATTAGTAGTTAGTAGACTGTAGCTGGATACCAGTATTAGTAGTTAGTAGACTGTTGCTGGATACCAGTATTAGTAGTGACTAGACTGTAGCTGGATACCAGTATTAGTAGTTAGTAGACAGGAGCTGGGTACCAGTTTTAGTAGTTAGTAGACAGGAGCTGGATACCAGTATTAGTAGTTAGTAGACAGGAGCTGGCTACCAGTATTAGTAGTTTGTACACTGTAGCTGGGTACCAGTATTAGTAGTTAGTAGACAGGAGCTGGGTACCAGTATTAGTAGTTAGTAGACTGTAGCTGGGTACCAGTATTAGTAATTAGTAGACAGGAGCTGGGTACCAGTATAAGTAGTTAGTAGACCGTAGCTGGGTACCACTATTAGTAGTTAGTAGACAGGAGCTGGGTACCAGTATTAGTAGTTAGTAGACAGGAGCTGGGTACCAGTATTAGTAGTTAGTAGACAGGAGCTGGGTACCAGTATTAGTAGTTAGTAGACAGGAGCTGGATACCAGTATTAGTAGTTAGTAGACAGGAGCTGGGTACCAGTATTAGTAGTTAGTAGACAGTAGCTGGGTACCAGTATTAGTAGTTAGTAGACAGGTGCTGGGTACCAGTAGTAGTAGTTAGTAGACAGGAGCTGGGTACCAGTATTAGTAGTTAGTAGACAGGAGCTGACTACCAGTATTAGTAGTTAGTAGACAGGAGCTGGGTACCAGTATTAGTAGTTAGTAGACAGGAGCTGGGTACCAGTATTAGTAGTTAGTAGACAGGAGCTGGGTACCAGTATTAGTAGTTAGTAGATAGGAGCTGGGTACCAGTATTAGTAGTTAGTAGACAGGAGCTGGATACCAGTATTAGTAGATAGTAGACAGGAGCTGGGTACCAGTATTAGTAGTTAGTAGACAGGAGCTCGGGACCAGTATTAGTAGTTAGTAGACCGTAGCTGGGTACCAGTATAAGTAGTTAGTAGACAGGAGCTGGGTACCAGTATTAGTAGTTAGTAGACAGGAGCTGGGTACCAGTATTAGTAGTTAGTAGACAGGAACTGGGTACCAGTATTAGTAGTTAGTAGACTGTAGCTGGACACCAGTATTAGTAGTTAGTAGAGCGTAGCTGGGTACCAGTATTAGTAGTTAGTAGACAGGAGCTGGGTACCACTATTAGTAGTTAGTAGACATGAGCTGGGTACCAGTATTAGTAGTTAGTTGACAGGAGCTGGATACCAGTATTAGTAGTTAGTAGATTGGAGCTGGGTACCAGTATTAGTAGTTAATAGACAGGAGCTGGATACCAGTATTAGTAGTTAGTAGACTGTAGCTGGATACCAGTATTAGTGTTTAGTAGACAAGAGCTGGATACCAGTATTAGTAGTTAGTAGACTGTAGCTGGATACCAGTATTAGTAGTTAGTAGACAGGAGCTGGATACAAGTATTAGTAGTTAGTAGACTGTAGCTGGATACCAGTATTAGTAGTTAATAGACAGGAGCTGGATACCAGTATTAGTAGTTAGTAAACTGTAGCTGCCTACCAGTATTAGTAGTTAATAGACAGGAGCTGGATACCAGTATTAGTAGTTAGTAGACTGTAGCTGGATACCACTATTAGTAGTTAGTAGACATGAGCTGGATACCAGTATTAGTAGTTAGTAGACAGGAGCTGGATACCAGTATTAGTAGTTTGTAGAATGTAGCTGGGTACCAGTATTAGTAGTTAGTAGACAGGAGCTGGATACCAGTATTAGTAGTTAGTAGACTGTAGCTGCGTAACAGTATTAGTAGTTAGTAGACTGTAGCTGGGTACCAGTATTAGTAGTTAGTAGACTGTAGCTGGGTACCAGTATTAGCAGTTAGTAGACTGTAGCTGGATACCAGTATTAGCAGTTAGTAGATTGCAGCTGGGTACCAGTTTTAGTAGTTAGTAGACTGTAGCTGGATACCAGTGTTAGTAGTTAGTAGACTGTACCTGGGTACCAGTATTAGTAGTAAATAGACTGTAGCTGGGTACCAGTATTAGTAGTTAGTAGACTGTAGCTAGATACCAGTATTAGTAGTTAGCAGACTGTAGCTGGGAACCAGTATTAGTAGTTTGTAAATTGTAGCTGGGTACCAGTATTAGTAGTTAGTAGACTGTAGCTAGATACCAGTATTAGTAGTTAGTAGACTGTAGCTGGATACCAGTATTAGTAGTTAGTAGACCGTAGCTGGGTACCAGTATTAGTAGTTAGTAGACTGTAGCTGGGTACCAGTATCAGTAGTTAGTAGACTGTAGCTGGGTACCAGTATTAGTAGTTAGTAGACTGTAGCTGGATACCAGTATTAGTAGTTAGTAGACTGTAGCTGGGTACCAGTATTAGTAGTTAATAGACTGTAGCTGGGTACCAGTATTAGTAGTTAGTAGACTGTAGCTGGATACCAGTATTGGTAGTTAGTAGAATGTAACTGGATACCAGTATTAGTAGTTAGTAGACTGTAGCTGGGTACCAGTATTAGTAGTTAGTAGACTGTAGCTGGATACCAGTATTAGTAGTTAGTAGACTGTAGCTGGGTACCAGTATTAGTAGTTAGTAGACAGGAGCTGGATACCAGTATTAGTAGTTAGTAGACTGTAGCTGGTTACCAGTATTAGTAGTTAGTAGACCGTAGCTGGATACCAGTATTAGTAGTTAGTAGACTGTAGCTGGATACCAGTATTAGTAGTTAGTAGACTGTAGCTGGATACCAGTATTAGTAGTTAGTAGACCGTAGCTGGATACCAGTATTAGTAGTTAGTAGACTGTAGCTGGATACCAGTATTAGTAGTTAGTAGACCGTAGCTGGATACCAGTATTAGTAGTTAGTAGACTGTAGCTGGATACCTATATTAGTAGTTAGTAGACTGTAGCTGGATACCAGTATTAGTAGTTAGCAGACCGTAAGTGGATACCAGTATTAGTAGTTAGTAGACTGTAGCTGGGTACCAGTATTAGTAGTTAGTAGACAGGAGCTGGATACCAGTATTAGTAGTTAGTAGACTGTAGCTGCGTAACAGTATTAGTAGTTAGTAGACTGTAGCTGGGTACCAGTATTAGTAGTTAGTAGACTGTAGCTGGGTACCAGTATTAGCAGTTAGTAGACTGTAGCTGGATACCAGTATTAGCAGTTAGTAGATTGCAGCTGGGTACCAGTATTAGTAGTTAGTAGACTGTAGCTGGATACCAGTGTTAGTAGTTAGTAGACTGTACCTGGGTACCAGTATTAGTAGTAAATAGACTGTAGCTGGGTACCAGTATTAGTAGTTAGTAGACTGTAGCTAGATACCAGTATTAGTAGTTAGTAGACTGTAGCTGGGTACCAGTATTAGTAGTTTGTAAACTGTAGCTGGGTACCAGTATTAGTAGTTAGTAGACTGTAGCTAGATACTAGTATTAGTAGTTAGTAGACTGTAGCTGGATACCAGTATTAGTAGTTAATAGACAGGAGCTGGATACCAGTATTAGTAGTTAATAGACAGGAGCTGGATACCAGTATTAGTAGTTAGTAGACAGGAGCTGGATACCAGTATTAGTAGTTAGTAGACTGTAGCTGGATACCAGTATTAGTAGTTAATAGACAGGAGCTGGATACCAGTATTAGTAGTTAGTAGACTGTAGCTGGATACCAGTATTAGTAGTTAGTAGACAGGAGCTGGATACCAGTATTAGTAGTTAGTAGACTGTAGCTGGATACCAGTATTAGTAGTTAGTAGACTGTAGCTTGATACCAGTATTAGTAGTTAGTAGACAGGAGCTGGATACCAGTATTAGTAGTTAGTAGACTGTAGCTGGATACCAGTATTAGTAGTTAGTAGACTGTAGCTGGATACCAGTATTAGTAGTTAGTAGACTGTAGCTGGATACCAGTATTAGTAGTTAGTAGACAGGAGCTGGATACCAGTATTAGTAGTTAGTAGACTGTAGCTGGATACCAGTATTAGTAGTGAATAGACAGGAGCTGGATACCAGTATTAGTAGTTAATAGACAGGAGCTGGATACCAGTATTAGTAGTTAGTAGACTGTAGCTGGATACCAGTATTAGTGTTTAGTAGACAAGAGCTGGATACCAGTATTAGTAGTTAGTAGACTGTAGCTGGATACCAGTATTAGTAGTTAGTAGACAGGAGCTGGATACAAGTATTAGTAGTTAGTAGACTGTAGCTGGATACCAGTATTAGTAGTTAATAGACAGGAGCTGGATACCAGTATTAGTAGTTAGTAAACTGTAGCTGCATACCAGTATTAGTAGTTAATAGAAAGGAGCTGGATACCAGTATTAGTAGTTAGTAGACTGTAGCTGGATACCAGTATTAGTAGTTAGTAGACTGTAGCTGGGTACCAGTATTAGTAGTTAGTATACTGTAGCTGGGTACCAGTAGTAGTAGTTAGTAGACAGGTGCTGGATACCAGTATTAGTAGTTAGTAGAAAGGAGCTGGATACCAGTATTAGTAGTTAGTAGACTGTAGCTGGGTACCAGTTTTAGTAGTTAGTAGACTGTAGCTGGATACCAGTATTAGTAGTTAGTAGACTGTAGCTGGATACCAGTATTAGTAGTTAGTAGACATGAGCTGGATACCAGTATTAGTAGTTAGTAGACTGGAGCTGGATACCAGTATTAGTAGTTAGTAGACTGTAGCTAGGTACCAGTATTAGTAGTTAGTAGACAGGAGCTGGATACCAGTATTAGTAGTTAGTAGACTGTAGCTGCGTACAAGTATTAGTAGTTAGTAGACTGTACCTGGGTACCAGTATTAGTAGTTAGTAGACTGTAGCTGGGTACCAGTATTAGCAGTTAGTAGACTGTAGCTGGATACCAGTATTAGCAGTTAGTAGATTGCAGCTGGGTACCAGTATTAGTAGTTAGTAGACTGTAGCTGGATACCAGTATTAGTAGTTAGTAGACTGTAGCTGGATACCAGTATTAGTAGTTAGTAGACTGTAGCTGGGTACCAGTATTAGTAGTTAGTAGACTGTAGCTAGATACCAGTATTAGTAGTTAGTAGACTGTAGCTGGGTACCAGTATTAGTAGTTTGTAAACTGTAGCTGGGTACCAGTATTAGTAGTTAGTAGACTGTAGCTAGATACCAGTATTAGTAGTTAGTAGACTGTAGCTGGATACCAGTATTAGTAGTTAGTAGACCGTAGCTGGGTACCAGTATTAGTAGTTAGTAGACTGTAGCTGGGTACCAGTATCAGTAGTTAGTAGACTGTAGCTGGGTACCAGTATTAGTAGTTAGTAGACTGTAGCTGGATACCAGTATTAGTAGTTAGTAGACTGTAGCTGGATACCAGTATTAGTAGTTAGTAGACTGTAGCTGGATACCAGTATTAGTAGTTAGTAGACTGTACCTGGGTACCAGTATTAGTAGTTAGTAGTGTGTATCTGGGTACCAGTATTAGTAGTTAGTAGACAGGAGCTGGATACCAGTATTAGCAGTTAGTAGACTGTAGCTGGATACCAGTATTAGCAGTTAGTAGATTGCAGCTGGGTACCAGTATTAGTAGTTAGTAGACTGTAGCTGGATACCAGTATTAGTAGTTAGTAGACTGTAGCTGGATACCAGTATTGGTAGTTAGTAGAATGTAACTGGATACCAGTATTAGTAGTTAGTAGACTGTAGCTGGGTACCAGTATTAGTAGTTAGTAGACTGTAGCTGGATACCAGTATTAGTAGTTAGTAGACTGTAGCTGGGTACCAGTATTAGTAGTTAGTAGACAGGAGCTGGATACCAGTATTAGTAGTTAGTAGACTGTAGCTGGTTACCAGTATTAGTAGTTAGTAGACCGTAGCTGGATACCAGTATTAGTAGTTAGTAGACTGTAGCTGGATACCAGTATTAGTAGTTAGTAGACTGTAGCTGGATACCAGTATTAGTAGTTAGTAGACCGTAGCTGGATACCAGTATTAGTAGTTAGTAGACTGTAGCTGGATACCAGTATTAGTAGTTAGTAGACCGTAGCTGGATACCAGTATTAGTAGTTAGTAGACTGTAGCTGGATACCTATATTAGTAGTTAGTAGACTGTAGCTGGATACCAGTATTAGTAGTTAGTAGACCGTAGCTGGATACCAGTATTAGTAGTTAGTAGACTGTAGCTGGGTACCAGTATTAGTAGTTAGTAGACAGGAGCTGGATACCAGTATTAGTAGTTAGTAGACTGTAGCTGCGTAACAGTATTAGTAGTTAGTAGACTGTAGCTGGGTACCAGTATTAGTAGTTAGTAGACTGTAGCTGGGTACCAGTATTAGCAGTTAGTAGACTGTAGCTGGATACCAGTATTAGCAGTTAGTAGATTGCAGCTGGGTACCAGTATTAGTAGTTAGTAGACTGTAGCTGGATACCAGTGTTAGTAGTTAGTAGACTGTACCTGGGTACCAGTATTAGTAGTAAATAGACTGTAGCTGGGTACCAGTATTAGTAGTTAGTAGACTGTAGCTAGATACCAGTATTAGTAGTTAGTAGACTGTACCTGGGTACCAGTATTAGTAGTTTGTAAACTGTAGCTGGGTACCAGTATTAGTAGTTAGTAGACTGTAGCTAGATACTAGTATTAGTAGTTAGTAGACTGTAGCTGGATACCAGTATTAGTAGTTAATAGACAGGAGCTGGATACCAGTATTAGTAGTTAATAGACAGGAGCTGGATACCAGTATTAGTAGTTAGTAGACAGGAGCTGGATACCAGCATTAGTAGTTAGTAGACTGTAGCTGGATACCAGTATTAGTAGTTAATAGACAGGACCTGGATACCAGTATTAGTAGTTAGTAGACTGTAGCTGAATACCAGTATTAGTAGTTAGTAGACAGGAGCTGGATACCAGTATTAGTAGTTAGTAGACTGTAGCTGGATACCAGTATTAGTAGTTAGTAGACTGTAGCTGGATACCAGTATTAGTAGTTAGTAGACAGGAGCTGGATACCAGTATTAGTAGTTAGTAGACTGTAGCTGGATACCAGTATTAGTAGTTAGTAGACTGTAGCTGGATACCAGTATTAGTAGTTAGTAGACTGTAGCTGGATACCAGTATTAGTAGTTAGTAGACAGGAGCTGGATACCAGTATTAGTAGTTAGTAGACTGTAGCTGGATACCAGTATTAGTAGTGAATAGACAGGAGCTGGATACCAGTATTAGTAGTTAATAGACAGGAGCTGGATACCAGTATTAGTAGTTAGTAGACTGTAGCTGGATACCAGTATTAGTGTTTAGTAGACAAGAGCTGGATACCAGTATTAGTAGTTAGTAGACTGTAGCTGGATACCAGTATTAGTAGTTAGTAGACAGGAGCTGGATACAAGTATTAGTAGTTAGTAGACTGTAGCTGGATACCAGTATTAGTAGTTAATAGACAGGAGCTGGATACCAGTATTAGTAGTTAGTAAACTGTAGCTGCATACCAGTATTAGTAGTTAATAGACAGGAGCTGGATACCAGTATTAGTAGTTAGTAGACTGTAGCTGGATACCAGTATTAGTAGTTAGTAGACTGTAGCTGGGTACCAGTATTAGTAGTTAGTATACTGTAGCTGGGTACCAGTAGTAGTAGTTAGTAGACAGGTGCTGGATACCAGTATTAGTAGTTAGTAGAAAGGAGCTGGATACCAGTATTAGTAGTTAGTAGACTGTAGCTGGGTACCAGTTTTAGTAGTTAGTAGACTGTAGCTGGATACCAGTATTAGTAGTTAGTAGACTGTAGCTGGATACCAGTATTAGTAGTTAGTAGACATGAGCTGGATACCAGTATTAGTAGTTAGTAGACTGGAGCTGGATACCAGTATTAGTAGTTAGTAGACTGTAGCTAGGTACCAGTATTAGTAGTTAGTAGACAGGAGCTGGATACCAGTATTAGTAGTTAGTAGACTGTAGCTGCGTACAAGTATTAGTAGTTAGTAGACTGTAGCTGGGTACCAGTATTAGTAGTTAGTAGACTGTAGCTGGGTACCAGTATTAGCAGTTAGTAGACTGTAGCTGGATACCAGTATTAGTAGTTAGTAGACTGTACCTGGGTACCAGTATTAGTAGTTAGTAGACTGTAGCTGGGTACCAGTATTAGTAGTTAGTAGACTGTAGCTAGATACCAGTATTAGTAGTTAGTAGACTGTAGCTGGGTACCAGTATTAGTAGTTTGTAAACTGTAGCTGGGTACCAGTATTAGTAGTTAGTAGACTGTAGCTAGATACCAGTATTAGTAGTTAGTAGACAGGAGCTGGATACCAGTATTAGTAGTTAGTAGACAGGAGCTGGATACCAGTATTAGTAGTTAGTAGACTGTAGCTGGGTACCAGTATCAGTAGTTAGTAGACTGTAGCTGGGTACCAGCATTAGTAGTTAGTAGACTGTAGCTGGATACCAGTATTAGTAGTTAGTAGACTGTAGCTGGATACCAGTATTAGTAGTTAGTAGACTGTAGCTGGATACCAGTATTAGTAGTTAGTAGACTGTACCTGGGTACCAGTATTAGTAGTTAGTAGACTGTATCTGGGTACCAGTATTAGTAGTTAGTAGACAGGAGCTGGATACCAGTATTAGGAGTTAGTAGACTGTAGCTGGATACCAGTATTAGTAGTTATTAGACAGAAGCTTGATACCAGTATTAGTAGTTAGTAGACAGGAGCTGGATACCAGTATTAGTAGTTAGTAGACTGTAGCTGGGTACCAGTATTAGTTGTTAGTAGACAGGAGCTGGATACCAGTATTAGTAGTTAGTAGACTGTAGCTGGGTACCAGTATTAGTAGTTAGTAGACAGGAGCTTGATACCAGTATTAGTAGTTAGTAGACTGTAGCTGGATACCAGCATTAGTAGTTAGTTGACTGTAGCTGGGTACCAGTATTAGTAGTTAGTAGACAGGAGCTGGATACCAGTATTAGTTGTTAGTAGACAGGAGCTGGATACCAGTATTAGTAGTTAGTACACTGTAGCTGGGTACCAGTATTAGTAGTTAGTAGACCGTAGCTGGGTACCAGTATTAGTAGTTAGTAGACAGGAGCTGGGTACCAGTATTAGTAGTTAGTAGACAGGAGCTGGCTACCTGTATTAGTAGTTAGTAGACAGGAGCTGGGTACCAGTATTAGTAGTTAGTAGATTGTAGCTGGATACCAGTATTAGTAGTTAGTAGACTGTAGATGGGTACCAGTATTAGTAGTTAGTAGACAGGATCTGGATACCAGTATTAGTAGTTAATAGACAGGAGCTGGATACCAGTATTAGTAGTTAATAGACAGGAGCTGGATACCAGTATTAGTAGTTAATAGACAGGATCTGGATACCAGTATTAGTAGTTAGTAGACAGGATCTGGATACCAGTATTAGAAGTTAGTAGACAGGATCTGGATACCATTATTAGTAGTTAGTAGACAGGAGCTGGGTACCAGTATTAGTAGTTAGTAGATAGGATCTGGATACCAGTATTAGTAGTTAGTAGACTGTAGCTGGGTACGTGTATTAGTAGTTAGTAGACTGTAGCTGGATACCAGTATTAGTAGTTAGTAGACTGTAGCTGGATACCAGTATTAGTAGTTAGTAGAATGTAGGTGGGTACCAGTATTAGTAGTTAGTAGACAGGAGCTGGGTACCAGTATTAGTAGTTAGTAGACTGTAGCTGGGTACCAGTATTAGTAGTTAGTAGACTGTAGCTGGATACCAGTATTAGTAGTTAGTAGACTGTAGCTGGATCCCAGTATTAGTAGTTAGTAGACTGTAGCTGGATACCAGTATTAGTAGTGAGTGGACTGTAGCTGGATACCAGTATTAGTAGTTAGTAGACAGGAGCTGGGTTTCAGTATTAGTAGTTAGTAGACAGGAGCTGGATACCAGTATTAGTAGTTAGTAGACAGGAGCTGGATACCAGTATTAGTAGTTAGTACACTGTAGCTGGGTACCAGTATTAGTAGTTAGTAGACAGGATCTGGGTACCAGTATTAGTAGTTAGTAGACTGTAGCTGGGTACCAGTATTAGTAATTAGTAGACAGGAGCTGGGTACCAGTATAAGTAGTTAGTAGACCGTAGCTGGGTACCACTATTAGTAGTTAGTAGACAGGAGCTGGGTACCAGTATTAGTAGTTAGTAGACAGGAGCTGGGTACCAGTATTAGTAGTTAGTAGACAGGAGCTGGGTACCAGTATTAGCAGTTAGTAGACAGGAGCTGGGTACCAGTATTAGTAGTTAGTAGACAGGAGCTGGGTACCAGTATTAGTAGTTAGTAGACAGTAGCTGGGTACCAGTATTAGTAGTTAGTAGACAGGAGCTGGGTACCAGTATTAGTAGTTAGTAGACAGGAGCTGGGTACCAGTATTAGTAGTTAGTAGACAGGAGCTGGGTACCAGTATTAGTAGTTAGTAGACAGGAGCTGGGTACCAGTATTAGTAGTTAGTAGACAGGAGCTGGGTACCAGTATTAGTAGTTAGTAGACAGGAGCTGGGTACCAGTATTAGTAGTTAGTAGACAGGAGCTGGATACCAGTATTAGTAGTTAGTAGACCGTAGCTGGGTACCAGTATTTGTAGTTAGTAGACCGTAGCTGGGTACCGGTATTAGTAGTTAGTAGACAGGAGCTGGGTACCAGTATTAGTAGTTAGTAGACAGGTGCTGGGTACCAGTATTAGTAGTTAGTAGACAGGAGCTGGGTACCAGTATTAGTAGTTAGTAGACCGTAGCTGGGTACCAGGATTAGTAGTTAGTAGAAAGGAGCTGGGTACCAGTTTTAGTAGTTAGAAGACCGTAGCTGGGTACCAGTATTAGTAGTTAGTAGATAGGAGCTGGGTACCAGTATTAGTAGTTAGTAGACAGGAGCTGGGTACCAGTATTAGTATTTAGTGGACAGGAGCTGGGTACCAGTATTAGTAGTTAGTAGACACGAGCTGGGTACCAGTATTAGTAGTTAGTAGACCGTAGCTGGGTACCAGTATTAGTAGTTAGTACACAGGAGCTGGGTACCAGTATTAGTAGTTAGTAGACAGGAGCTGGGTACCAATATTAGTAGTTAGTAGACAGGAGCTGGGTAACAGTATTAGTAGTTAGTAGACCGTGGCTGGGTACCAGTATTTGTTGTAGGTAGACAGGAGCTGGGTACAAGTATTAGTAGTTAGTAGACAGGAGCTGGGTACCAATATTAGTAGTTAGTAGAAAGAGCTGGATACCAGTATTAGTAGTTAGCAGACAGGAGCTGGGTACCAGTATTAGTAGTTAGTAGACAGGAGCTGGGTACCAGTATTTGTAGTTAGTAGACTATAGCTGGACATCAGTATTAGTAGTTAGTAGACTGTACCTGGATACCAGTTTTAGTAGTTAGTAGACTGTAGCTGGATACCAGTATTAGTAGTTAGTAGACTGTAGCTGGATACCAGTTTTAGTAGTTAGTAGACAGGAGCTGGATACCAGAATTAGTAGTTAGTAGACAGGAGCTGGATACCAGTATTAGTAGTTAGTAGACAGGAGCTGAATACCAGTATTAGTAGTTATTAGACAGGATTTGGATACCAGAATTAGTAGTTAGTGGACAGGAGCTGGATACCAGAATTAGTAGTTAGTAGACAGGAGCTGGATACCAGAATTAGTAGTTAGTAGACTGTAGCTGGATACCAGTATTAGTAGTTAGTAGACAGGAGCTGGATACCAGTATTAGTAGTTAGTAGACCGTAGCTGGGTACCAGTATTAGTAGTTAGTAGACTGTAGCTGGATACGAGTATTAGTAGTTAGTAGACAGGAGCTGGATACCAGTATTAGTAGTTAGTAGACAGGAGCTGGATACCAGAATTAGTAGTTAGTAGACAGGAGCTGGATACCAGAATTAGTAGTTAGTAGACAGGAGCTGGATACCAGAATTAGTAGTTAGTAGACTGTAGCGGGATACCAGTATTAGTAGTTAGTAGACAGGAGCTGGATACCAGTATTAGTAGTTAGTAGACAGGATTTGGATACCAGAATTAGTAGTTAGTAGACATGAGCTGGTAACCAGTATTATTATTTAGTAGACAGGAGCTGGATACCAGAATTAGTAGTTAGTAGACATGAGCTGGATACCAGTATTAGTAGTTAGTAGACAGGAGCTGGATACCAGTATTAGTAGTTAGTAGACAGGAGCTGGATACCAGAATTAGTAGTTAGTAGACAGGAGCTGGATACCAGAATTAGTAGTTAGTAGACAGGAGCTGGATACCACAATTAGTAGTTAGTAGACTGTAGCTGGATACCAGTATTAGTAGTTAGTAGACAGGAGCTGGATACCAGTATTAGTAGTTAGTAGACCGTAGCTGGGTACCAGTATTAGTAGTTAGTAGACTGTAGCTGGATACCAGTATTAGTAGTTAGTAGACCGTAGCTGGATACCAGTATTAGTAGTTAGTAGACTGTAGCTGGATACCAGTATTAGTAGTTAGTAGACAGGAGCTGGATACCAGTATTAGTAGTTAGTAGACAGGAGCTGGATACCAGTATTGGTAGTTAGTAGACTGTAGCTGGATACCAGTATTAGTAGTTAGTAGACAGGAGCTGGATACCAGTATTACTAGTTAGTAGACTGTAGCTGGATACCAGTATTAGTCGTTAGTAGACAGGAGATGGATACCAGTATTAAAAGTTAGTAGACAGGAGCTGGGTACCAGTATTAGTAGTTAGTAGACTGTAGCTGGATACCAGTATTAGTAGTTAGTAGACAGGAGCTGGATACCAGTATTAGTAGTTAGTAGACAGGAGCTGGATACCAGTATTAGTAGCTAGTAGACTTTAGCTGGATACCAGTATTAGTAGTTATTAGACCGTAGCTGGGTACCAGTATTAGTAGTTAGTAGACTGTAGCTGGAATCCAGTATTAGTAGTTAATAGACAGGAGCTGGATACCAGTATTAGTAGTTAGTAGACTGTAGCTGGGTACCAGTATTAGTAGTTAGTAGACAGGAGCTGGATACAGGTATTAGTAGTTAGTAGACAGGAGCTGGATACCAGTATTAGTAGTTAGTAAACTGTAGCTGGGTACCAGTATTAGTAGTTAATAGACAGGAGCTGGATACCAGTATTAGTAGTTAGTAGACTGTAGCTGGGTACCAGTATTAGTAGTTAGTAGACATGAGCTGGGTACCAGTATTAGTAGTTAGTAGACTGTAGCTGGATACCAGTATTAGTAGTTAGTAGACTGTAGCTGGGTACCAGTATTAGTAGTTAGTAGACTGTAGCTGGATACCAGTATTAGTAGTTAGTAGACTGTAGCTGGATACCAGTATTAGTAGTTAGTAGACTGTAGCTGGGTACCAGTAGTAGTAGTTAGTAGACAGGAGCTGGGTACCAGTATTAGTAGTTAGTAGACTGTAGCTGGGTACCAGTATTAGTAGTTAGTAGACTGTAGCTGGATACCAGTATTAGTAGTTAGTAGACTGTTGCTGGATACCAGTATTAGTAGTGAGTAGACTGTAGCTGGATACCAGTATTAGTAGTTAGTAGACAGGAGCTGGGTACCAGTATTAGTAGTTAGTAGACAGGAGCTGGATACCAGTATTAGTAGTTAGTAGACAGGAGCTGGATACCAGTATTAGTAGTTTGTACACTGTAGCTGGGTACCACTATTAGTAGTTAGTAGACAGGAGCTGGGTACCAGTATTAGTAGTTAGTAAACAGGAGCTGGGTACCAGTATTAGTAGTTAGTAGACAGGAGCTGGGTACCAGTATTAGCAGTTAGTAGACAGGAGCTGGGTACCAGTATTAGTAGTTAGTAGACAGGAGCTGGGTACCAGTATTTGTAGTTAGTAGACAGTAGCTGGGTACCAGTATTAGTAGTTAGTAGACAGGAGCTGGGTACCAGTATTACTAGTTAGTAGACAGGAGCTGGGTACCAGTATTAGTAGTTAGTAGACAGGAGCTGGGTACCAGTATTAGTAGTTAGTAGACAGGAGCTGGGTACCAGTATTAGTAGTTAGTAGACAGGAGCTGGGTACCAGTATTAGTAGTTAGTAGACAGGAGCTGGGTACCAGTATTAGTAGTTAGTAGACAGGAGCTGGATACCAGTATTAGTAGATAGTAGACAGGAGCTGGGTACCAGTATTAGTAGTTAGTAGACAGGAGCTGGGTACTAGTAGTAGTAGTTAATAGACCGTAGCTGTGTACCAGTGTTAGTAGTTAGTAGACAGGAGCTGGGTACCAGTATTAGTAGTTAGGAGACAGGAGCTGGGTACCAGTATTAGTAGTTAGTAGACAGGAGCTGGGTACCAGTATTAGTAGTTAGTAAACAGGAGCTGGGTACCAGTATTAGTAGTTGGTAGACAGGAGCTGGGTACCAGTATTAGTAGTTAGTAGACAGGAACTGGGTACCAGTATTAGTAGTTAGTAGACTGTAGCTGGACACCAGTATTAGTAGTTAGTAGACCGTAGCTGGGTACCAGTATTAGTAGTTGGTAGACAGGAGCTGGGTACCACTATTAGTAATTAGTAGACAGGAGCAGGGTACCAGTATTAGTAGTTAGTAGACAGGAGCTGGATACCAGTATTAGTAGTTAGTAGACAGGAGCTGGGTACCAGTATTAGTAGTTAGTAGACCGTAGCTGGGTACCAGTATTAGTAGTTAGTAGACAGGAGCTGGGTACCAGTATTAGTAGTTATTAGACCGTAGCTGTGTACCAGCATTAGTAGTTAGTAGACCGTAGCTGGGTACCAGTATTTGTAGTTAGTAGACCGTAGCTGGGTACCGGTATTAGTAGTTAGTAGACAGGAGCTGGGTACCAGTATTAGTAGTTAGTAGACAGGAGCTGGGTACCAGTATTAGTAGTTAGTAGACAGGTGCTGGGTACCAGTATTAGTAGTTAGTAGACAGGAGCTGGGTACCAGTATTAGTAGTTAGTAGACCGTAGCTGGGTACCAGGATTAGTAGTTAGTAGACAGGAGCTGGGTACCAGTATTAGTAGTTAGTAGACAGGAGCTGGGTACCAGTTTTAGTAGTTAGAAGACCGTAGCTGGGTACCAGTATTAGTAGTTAGTAGATAGGAGCTGGGTACCAGTATTAGTAGTTAGTAGACAGGAGCTGGGTACCAGTATTAGTATTTAGTGGACAGGAGCTGGGTACCAGTATTAGTAGTTAGTAGACACGAGCTGGGTACCAGTATTAGTAGTTAGTAGAAAGGAGCTGGGTACCAGTATTAGTAGTTAGTAGACAGGAGCTGGGTACCAGTATTAGTAGTTAGTAGACCGTAGCAGGGTACCAGTATTAGTAGTTAGTAGACAGGAGCTGGGTACCAGTATTAGTAGTTAGTAGACAGGAGCTGGGTACCAATATTAGTAGTTAGTAGACAGGAGCTGGGTAACAGTATTAGTAGTTAGTAGACCGTAGCTGGGTACCAGTATTTGTTGTAGGTAGACAGGAGCTGGGTACCAGTATTAGTAGTTAGTAGACAGGAGCTGGGTACCAATATTAGTAGTTAGTAGAAAGAGCTGGATACCAGTATTAGTAGTTAGCAGACAGGAGCTGGGTACCAGTATTAGTAGTTAGTAGACAGGAGCTGGGTACCATTATTTGTAGTTAGTAGACTGTAGCTGGACATCAGTATTAGTAGTTAGTAGACTGTACCTGGATACCAGTTTTAGTAGTTAGTAGACTGTAGCTGGATACCAGTATTAGTAGTTAGTAGACTGTAGCTGGATACCAGTTTTAGTAGTTAGTAGACAGGAGCTGGATACCAGAATTAGTAGTTAGTAGACAGGAGCTGGATACCAGTATTAGTAGTTAGTAGACAGGAGCTGAATACCAGTATTAGTAGTTATTAGACAGGATTTGGATACCAGAATTAGTAGTTAGTGGACAGGAGCTGGATACCAGAATTAGTAGTTAGTAGACAGGAGCTGGATACCAGAATTAGTAGTTAGTAGAGTGTAGCTGGATACCAGTATTAGTAGTTAGTAGACAGGAGCTGGATACCAGTATTAGTAGTTAGTAGACCGTAGCTGGGTACCAGTATTAGTAGTTAGTAGACTGTAGCTGGATACGAGTATTAGTAGTTAGTAGACAGGAGCTGGGTACCAGTATTAGTAGTTAGTAGACTGTAGCTGGGTACCAGTATTAGTAATTAGTAGACAGGAGCTGGGTACCAGTATAAGTAGTTAGTAGACCGTAGCTGGGTACCACTATTAGTAGTTAGTAGACAGGAGCTGGGTACCAGTATTAGTAGTTAGTAGACAGGAGCTGGGTACCAGTATTAGTAGTTAGTAGACAGTAGCTGGGTACCAGTATTAGTAGTTAGTAGACAGGAGCTGGGTACCAGTATTAGTAGTTAGTAGACAGGAGCTGGGTACCAGTATTAGTAGTTAGTAGACAGGAGCTGGGTACCAGTATTAGTAGTTAGTAGACAGGAGCTGGGTACCAGTATTAGTAGTTAGTAGACAGGAGCTGGGTACCAGTATTAGTAGTTAGTAGACAGGAGCTGGGTACCAGTATTAGTAGTTAGTAGACAGGAGCTGGATACCAGTATTAGTAGATAGTAGACAGGAGCTGGGTACCAGTATTAGTAGTTAGTAGACAGGAGCTGGGTACCAGTATTAGTAGTTAGTAGACCGTAGCTGTGTACCAGTATTAGTAGTTAGTAGACAGGAGCTGGGTACCAGTATTAGTAGTTAGTAGACAGGAGCTGGGTACCAGTATTAGTAGTTAGTAGACAGGAGCTGGGTACCAGTATTAGTAGTTAGTAAACAGGAGCTGGGTACCAGTATTAGTAGTTAGTAGACAGGAGCTGGGTACCAGTATTAGTAGTTAGTAGACAGGAACTGGGTACCAGTATTAGTAGTTAGTAGACTGTAGCTGGACACCAGTATTAGTAGTTAGTAGACCGTAGCTGGGTACCAGTATTAGTAGTTGGTAGACAGGAGCTGGGTACCACTATTAGTAGTTACTAGACAGGAGCAGGGTACCAGTATTAGTATATGTAGACAAGAGCTGGGTACCAGTATTAGTAGTTAGTAGACCGTAGCTGGGTACCAGTATTAGTAGTTAGTAGACAGGAGCTGGGTACCAGTATTAGTAGTTATTAGACCGTAGCTGTGTACCAGCATTAGTAGTTAGTAGACCGTAGCTGGGTACCAGTATTAGTAGTTAGTAGACCGTAGCTGGGTACCGGTATTAGTAGTTAGTAGACAGGAGCTGGGTACCAGGATTAGTAGTTAGTAGACAGGAGCTGGGTACCAGTATTAGTAGTTAGTAGACAGGAGCTGGGTACCAGTTTTAGTGGTTAGAAGACCGTAGCTGGGTACCAGTATTATTAGTTAGTAGATAGGAGCTGGGTACCAGTATTAGTAGTTAGTAGACAGGAGCTGGGTACCAGTATTAGTAGTTAGTAGACCGTAGCTGGGTACCAGCATTAGTAGTTAGTAGACAGGAGCTGGGTACCAGTTATAGTAGTTAGTAGACAGGAGCTGGGTACCAATATTAGTAGTTAGTAGACAGGAGCTGGGTAACAGTATTAGTAGTTAGTAGACCGTAGCTGGGTACCAGTATTAGTTGTAGGTAGACAGGAGCTGGGTACCAGTATTAGTAGTTAGTAGACAGGAGCTGGGTACCAATATTAGTAGTTAGTAGAAAGAGCTGGATACCAGTATTAGTAGTTAGCAGACAGGAGCTGGGTACCAGTATTAGTAGTTAGTAGACAGGAGCTGGGTACCAGTATTTGTAGTTAGTAGACTGTAGCTGGACATCAGTATTAGTAGTTAGTAGACTGTACCTGGATACCAGTTTTAGTAGTTAGTAGACTGTAGCTGAATACCAGTATTAGTAGTTAGTAGACTGTAGCTGGATACCAGTTTTAGTAGTTAGTAGACAGGAGCTGGATACCAGAATTAGTAGTTAGTAGACAGGAGCTGGATACCAGTATTAGTAGTTAGTAGACAGGAGCTGAATACCAGTATTAGTAGTTATTAGACAGGATTTGGATACCAGAATTAGTGGTTAGTAGACAGGAGCTGGATACCAGAATTAGTAGTTAGTAGACAGGAGCTGGATACCAGAATTAGTAGTTAGTAGACTGTAGCTGGATACCAGTATTAATAGTTAGTAGACAGGAGCTGGATACCAGTATTAGTAGTTAGTAGACCGTAGCTGGGTACCAGTATTAGTAGTTAGTAGGCTGTAGCTGGATACCAGTATTAGTAGTTAGTAGACCGTAGCTGGATACCAGTATTAGTAGTTAGTAGACTGTAGCTGGATGCCAGAATTAGTAGTTAGTAGACAGGAGCTGGATACCAGAATTAGTAGTTAGTAGACAGGAGCTGGATACCAGAATTAGTAGTTAGTAGACTGTAGCTGGGTACCAGTATTAGTAGTTAGTAGACTGTAGCTGGATACCAGTATTAGTAGTTAGTAGACTGTAGCTGGATACCAGTATTAGTAGTTAGTAGACTGTAGCTGGATACCAGTATTAGTAGTTAGTAGACTGTACCTGGGTACCAGTATTAGCAGTTAGTAGACTGTATCTGGGTACCAGTATTAGTAGTTAGTAGACAGGAGCTGGATACCAGTATTAGGAGTTAGTAGACTGTAGCTGGATACCAGTATTAGTAGTTAGTAGACTGTAGCTGGGTACCAGTATTAGCAGTTAGTAGACTGTAGCTGGATACCAGTATTAGCAGTTAGTAGATTGCAGCTGGGTACCAGTATTAGTAGTTAGTAGACTGTAGCTGGATACCAGTATTAGTAGTTAGTAGACTGTACCTGGGTACCAGTATTAGTAGTTAGTAGACTGTAGCTGGGTACCAGTATTAGTAGTTAGTAGACTGTAGCTAGATACCAGTATTAGTAGTTAGTAGACTGTAGCTGGGTACCAGTATTAGTAGTTTGTAAACTGTAGCTGGGTACCAGTATTAGTAGTTAGTAGACTGTAGCTAGATACCAGTAGTAGTAGTTAGTAGACTGTAGCTGGATACCAGTATTAGTAGTTAGTAGACCGTAGCTGGGTACCAGTATTAGTAGTCAGTAGACTGTAGCTGGGTACCAGTATCAGTAGTTAGTAGACTGTAGCTGGGTACCAAAATTAGTAGTTAGTAGACTGTAGCTGGATACCAGTATTAGTAGTTAGTAGACTGTAGCTGGGTACCAGTATTAGTAGTTAGTAGACTGTAGCTGGATACCAGTATTAGTAGTTAGTAGACTGTAGCTGGATACCAGTATTAGTAGTTAGTAGACTGTAGGTGGGTACCAGTATTAGTAGTTAGTAGACAGGAGCTGGGTACCAGTATTAGTAGTTAGTGGACTGTAGCTGGGTACCAGTATTAGTAGTTAGTAGACTGTAGCTGGATACCAGTATTAGTAGTTAGTAGACTGTAGCTGGATACCAGTATTAGTAGTTAGTAGACTGTAGCTGGATACCAGTATTAGTAGTGAGTGGACTGTAGCTGGATACCAGTATTAGTAGTTAGTAGACAGGAGCTGGGTTTCAGTATTAGTAGTTAGTAGACAGGAGCTGGATACCAGTATTAGTAGTTAGTAGACAGGAGCTGGATACCAGTATTAGTAGTTAGTACACTGTAGCTGGGTACCAGTATTAGTAGTTAGTACACAGGAGCTGGGTACCAGTATTAGTAGTTAGTAGACTGTAGCTGGGTACCAGTATTAGTAATTAGTAGACAGGAGCTGGGTACCAGTATAAGTAGTTAGTAGACCGTAGCTGGGTACCACTATTAGTAGTTAGTAGACAGGAGCTGGGTACCAGTATTAGTAGTTAGTAGACAGGAGCTGGGTACCAGTATTAGCAGTTAGTAGACAGGAGCTGGGGGCCAGTATTAGTAGTTAGTAGACAGGAGCTGGGTACCAGTATTAGTAGTTAGTAGAAAGTAGCTGGGTACCAGTATTAGTAGTTAGTAGACAGGAGCTGGGTACCAGTATTAGTAGTTAGTAGACAGGAGCTGGGTACCAGTATTAGTAGTTAGTAGACAGGAGCTGGGTACCAGTATTAGTAGTTAGTAGACAGGAGCTGGGTACCAGTATTAGTAGTTAGTAGACAGGAGCTGGGTACCAGTATTAGTAGTTAGTAGACAGGAGCTGGGTACCAGTATTAGTAGTTAGTAGACAGGAGCTGGATACCAGTATTAGTAGATAGTAGACAGGAGCTGGGTACCAGTATTAGTAGTTAGTAGACAGGAGCTGGGTACCAGTATTAGTAGTTAGTAGACCGTAGCTGTGTACCAGTATTAGTAGTTAGTAGACAGGAGCTGGGTACCAGTATTAGTAGTTAGTAGACAGGAGCTGGGTACCAGTATTAGTAGTTAGTAGACAGGAGCTGGGTACCAGTATTAGTAGTTAGTAGACAGGAACTGGGTACCAGTTATTAGTAGTTAGTAGACTGTAGCTGGACACCAGTATTAGTAGTTAGTAGACCGTAGCTGGGTACCAGTATTAGTAGTTGGTAGACAGGAGCTGGGTACCACTATTAGTAGTTACTAGACAGGAGCAGGGTACCAGTATTAGTAGTTAGTAGACAGGAGCTGGATACCAGTATTAGTAGTTAGTAGACAAGAGCTGGGTACCAGTATTAGTAGTTAGTAGACCGTAGCTGGGTACCAGTATTAGTAGTTAGTAGACAGGAGCTGGGTACCAGTATTAGTAGTTATTAGACCGTAGCTGTGTACCAGCATTAGTAGTTAGTAGACCGTAGCTGGGTACCAGTATTAGTAGTTAGTAGACCGTAGCTGGGTACCGGTATTAGTAGTTAGTAGACAGGAGCTGGGTACCAGTATTAGTAGTTAGTAGACAGGAGCTGGGTACCAGTATTAGTAGTTAGTAGACAGGAGCTGGGTACCAGTATTAGTAGTTAGTAGACAGGAGCTGGGTACCAGTATTAGTAGTTAGTAGACCGTAGCTGGGTACCAGGATTAGTAGTTAGTAGACAGGAGCTGGGTACCAGTATTAGTAGTTAGTAGACAGGAGCTGGGTACCAGTTTTAGTGGTTAGAAGACCGTAGCTGGGTACCAGTATTATTAGTTAGTAGATAGGAGCTGGGTACCAGTATTAGTAGTTAGTAGACAGGAGCTGGGTACCAGTATTAGTAGTTAGTAGACAGGAGCTGGGTACCAGTATTAGTAGTTAGTAGACACGAGCTGGGTACCAGTATTAGTAGTTAGTAAACAGGAGCTGGGTACCAGTATTAGTAGTTAGTAGACAGGAGCTGGGTACCAGTATTAGTAGTTAGTAGACCGTAGCTGGGTACCAGCATTAGTAGTTAGTAGACAGGAGCTGGGTACCAGTTATAGTAGTTAGTAGACAGGAGCTGGGTACCAATATTAGTAGTTAGTAGACAGGAGCTGGGTAACAGTATTAGTAGTTAGTAGACCGTAGCTGGGTACCAGTATTAGTTGTAGGTAGACAGGAGCTGGGTACCAGTATTAGTAGTTAGTAGACAGGAGCTGGGTACCAATATTAGTAGTTAGTAGAAAGAGCTGGATACCAGTATTAGTAGTTAGCAGACAAGAGCTGGGTACCAGTATTAGTAGTTAGTAGACGGGAGCTGGGTACCAGTATTTGTAGTTAGTAGACTGTAGCTGGACATCAGTATTAGTAGTTAGTAGACTGTACCTGGATACCAGTTTTAGTAGTTAGTAGACTGTAGCCGGATACCAGTATTAGTAGTTAGTAGACTGTAGCTGGATACCAGTTTTAGTAGTTAGTAGACAGGAGCTGGATACCAGAATTAGTAGTTAGTAGACAGGAGCTGGATACCAATATTAGTAGTTAGTAGACAGGAGCTGAATACCAGTATTAGTAGTTATTAGACAGGATTTGGATACCAGAATTAGTGGTTAGTAGACAGGAGCTGGATACCAGAATTAGTAGTTAGTAGACAGGAGCTGGATACCAGAATTAGTAGTTAGTAGACTGTAGCTGGATACCAGTATTAGTAGTTAGTAGACAGGAGCTGGATACCAGTATTAGTAGTTAGTAGGCTGTAGCTGGATACCAGTATTAGTAGTTAGTAGACAGGAGCTGGATACCAGTATTAGTAGTTAGTGCACAGGAGCTGGATGCCAGAATTAGTAGTTAGTAGACAGGAGCTGGATACCAGAATTAGTAGTTAGTAGACAGGAGCTGGATACCAGAATTAGTAGTTAGTAGACTGTAGCTGGGTACCAGTATTAGTAGTTAGTATACTGTAGCTGGATACCAGTATTAGTAGTTAGTAGACTGTAGCTGGATACCAGTATTAGTAGTTAGTAGACTGTAGCTGGATACCAGTATTAGTAGTTAGTAGACTGTACCTGGGTACCAGTATTAGCAGTTAGTAGACTGTATCTGGGTACCAGTATTAGTAGTTAGTAGACAGGAGCTGGATACCAGTATTAGGAGTTAGTAGACTGTAGCTGGATACCAGTATTAGTAGTTAGTAGACTGTAGCTGGGTACCAGTATTAGCAGTTAGTAGACTGTAGCTGGATACCAGTATTAGCAGTTAGTAGATTGCAGCTGGGAACCAGTATTAGTAGTTAGTAGACTGTAGCTGGATACCAGTATTAGTAGTTAGTAGACTGTACCTGGGTACCAGTATTAGTAGTTAGTAGACTGTAGCTGGGTACCAGTATTAGTAGTTAGTAGACTGTAGCTAGATACCAGTATTAGTAGTTAGTAGACTGTAGCTGGGTACCAGTATTAGTAGTTTGTAAACTGTAGCTGGGTACCAGTATTAGTAGTTAGTAGACTGTAGCTAGATACCAGTATTAGTAGTTAGTAGACTGTAGCTGGATACCAGTATTAGTAGTTAGTAGACCGTAGCTGGGTACCAGTATTAGTAGTTAGTAGACTGTAGCTGGGTACCAGTATCAGTAGTTAGTAGACTGTAGCTGGGTACCAGTCTTAGTAGTTAGTAGACTGTAGCTGGATACCAGTATTAGTAGTTAGTAGACTGTAGCTGGGTACCAGTATTAGTAGTTAGTAGACAGGATCTTGATACCAGTATTAGTAGTTAGTAGACTGTAGCTGGATACCAGCATTAGTAGTTAGTTGACTGTAGCTGGGTACCAGTATTAGTAGTTAGTAGACAGGAGCTGGATACCAGTATTAGTAGTTAGTAGACAGGAGCTGGATACCAGTATTAGTAGTTAGTACACTGTAGCTGGGTACCAGTATTAGTAGTTAGTAGACCGTAGCTGGGTACCAGTATTAGTAGTTAGTAGACAGGAGCTGGGTACCAGTATTAGTAGTTAGTAGACAGGAGCTGGCTACCAGTATTAGTAGTTAGTAGACAGGTGCTGGGTACCAGTATTAGTAGTTAGTAGATTGTAGCTGGATACCAGTATTAGTAGTTAGTAGACTGTAGATGGGTACCAGTATTAGTAGTTAGTAGACTGTAGCTGGATACCAGTATTAGTAGTTAGTAGACAGGATCTGGATACCAGTATTAGTAGTTAATAGACAGGAGCTGGATACCAGTATTAGTAGTTAATAGAAATATCTGGATACCAGTATTAGTAGTTAGTAGACAGGATCTGGATAACAGTATTAGTAGTTAGTAGACAGGATCTGGATACCAGTATTAGTAGTTAGTAGACAGGATCTGGATACCATTATTAGTAGTTAGTAGACAGGAGCTGGATACCAGTATTAGTAGTTAGTAGACTGTAGCTGGATACCAGTATTAGTAGTTAGTAGACAGGAGCTGGGTACCAGATTTAGTAGTTAGTAGACTGTAGCTGGGTACCAGTATTAGTAGTTAGTAGACTGTAGCTGGATACCAGTATTAGTAGTTAGTAGACTGTAGCTGGATACCAGTATTAGTAGTTAGTAGACTGTAGGTGGGTACCAGTATTAGTAGTTAGTAGACAGGAGCTGGGTACCAGTATTAGTAGTTAGTGGACTGTAGCTGGGTACCAGTATTAGTAGTTAGTAGACTGTAGCTGGATACCAGTATTAGTAGTTAGTAGACTGTAGCTGGATACCAGTATTAGTAGTTAGTAGACTGTAGCTGGATACCAGTATTAGTAGTGAGTGGACTGTAGCTGGATACCAGTATTAGTAGTTAGTAGACAGGAGCTGGGTTTCAGTATTAGTAGTTAGTAGACAGGAGCTGGATACCAGTATTAGTAGTTAGTAGACAGGAGCTGGATACCAGTATTAGTAGTTAGTACACTGTAGCTGGGTACCAGTATTAGTAGTTAGTAGACAGGAGCTGGGTACCAGTATTAGTAGTTAGTAGACTGTAGCTGGGTACCAGTATTAGTAATTAGTAGACAGGAGCTGGGAACCAGTATAAGTAGTTAGTAGACCGTAGCTGGGTACCACTATTAGTAGTTAGTAGACAGGAGCTGGGTACCAGTATTAGTAGTTAGTAGACAGGAGCTGGGTACCAGTATTAGCAGTTAGTAGACAGGAGCTGGGGGCCAGTATTAGTAGTTAGTAGACAGGAGCTGGGTACCAGTATTAGTAGTTAGTAGACAGTAGCTGGGTACCAGTATTAGTAGTTAGTAGACAGGAGCTGGGTACCAGTATTAGTAGTTAGTAGACAGGAGCTGGGTACCAGTATTAGTAGTTAGTAGACTGTAGCTGGGTACCAGTATTAGTAGTTAGTAGACAGGAGCTGGGTACCAGTATTAGTAGTTAGTAGACAGGAGCTGGGTACCAGTATTAGTAGTTAGTAGACAGGAGCTGGATACCAGTATTAGTAGATAGTAGACAGGAGCTGGGTACCAGTATTAGTAGTTAGTAGACAGGAGCTGGGTACCAGTATTAGTAGTTAGTAGACCGTAGCTGTGTACCAGTATTAGTAGTTAGTAGACAGGAGCTGGGTACCAGTATTAGTAGTTAGTAGACAGGAGCTGGGTACCAGTATTAGTAGTTAGTAGACAGGAGCTGGGTACCAGTATTAGTAGTTAGTAAACAGGAGCTGGGTACCAGTATTAGTAGTTAGTAGACAGGAGCTGGGTACCAGTATTAGTAGTTAGTAGACAGGAACTGGGTACCAGTATTAGTAGTTAGTAGACAGGAGCTGGATACCAGTATTAGTAGTTAGTAGACAAGAGCTGGGTACCAGTATTAGTAGTTAGTAGACCGTAGCTGGGTACCAGTATTAGTAGTTAGTAGACAGGAGCTGGGTACCAGTATTAGTAGTTATTTGACCGTAGCTGTGTACCAGCATTAGTAGTTAGTAGACCGTAGCTGGGTACCAGTATTAGTAGTTAGTAGACCGTAGCTGGGTACCACTATTAGTAGTTAGTAGACAGGAGCTGGGTACCAGTATTAGTAGTTAGTAGACAGGAGCTGGGTACCAGTATTAGTAGTTAGTAGACAGGAGCTGGGTACCAGTATTAGTAGTTAGTAGACAGGAGCTGGGTACCAGTATTAGTAGTTAGTATACCGTAGCTGGGTACCAGGATTAGTAGTTAGTAGACAGGAGCTGGGGACCAGTATTAGTAGTTAGTAGACAGGAGCTGGGTACCAGTTTTAGTGGTTAGAAGACCGTAGCTGGGTACCAGTATTAGTAGTTAGTAGATAGGAGCTGGGTACCAGTATTAGTAGTTAGTAGACAGGAGCTGGGTACCAGTATTAGTAGTTAGTAGACAGGAGTTGGGTACCAGTATTAGTAGTTAGTAGACACGAGCTGGGTACCAGTATTAGTAGTTAGTAGACAGGAGCTGGGTACCAGTATTAGTAGTTAGTAGACAGGAGCTGGGTACCAGTATTAGTAGTTAGTAGACCGTAGCTGGGTACCAGTATTAGTAGTTAGTAGACAGGAGCTGGGTACCAGTTATAGTAGTTAGTAGACAGGAGCTGGGTACCAATATTAGTAGTTAGTAGACAGGAGCTGGGTAACAGTATTAGTAGTTAGTAGACCGTAGCTGGGTACCAGTATTAGTTGTAGGTAGACAGGAGCTGGGTACCAGTATTAGTAGTTAGTAGACAGGAGCTGGGTACCAATATTAGTAGTTAGTAGAAAGAGCTGGATACCAGTATTAGTAGTTAGCAGACAGGAGCTGGGTACCAGTATTAGTAGTTAGTAGACAGGAGCTGGGTACCAGTATTTGTAGTTAGTAGACTGTAGCTGGACATCAGTATTAGTAGTTAGTAGACTGTACCTGGATACCAGTTTTAGTAGTTAGTAGACTGTAGCTGGATACCAGTATTAGTAGTTAGTAGACTGTAGCTGGATACCAGTTTTAGTAGTTAGTAGACAGGAGCTGGATACCAGAATTAGTAGTTAGTAGACAGGAGCTGGATACCAGTATTAGTAGTTAGTAGACAGGAGCTGAATACCAGTATTAGTAGTTATTAGACAGGATTTGGATACCAGAATTAGTGGTTAGTAGACAGGAGCTGGATACCAGAATTAGTAGTTAGTAGACAGGAGCTGGATACCAGAATTAGTAGTTAGTAGACTGTAGCTGGATACCAGTATTAGTAGTTAGTAGACAGGAGCTGGATACCAGTATTAGTAGTTAGTAGACCGTAGCTGGGTACCAGTATTAGTAGTTAGTAGACTGTAGCTGGATACCAGTATTAGTAGTTAGTAGACAGGAGCTGGATACCAGTATTAGTAGTTAGTGGACAGGAGCTGGATGCCAGAATTAGTAGTTAGTAGACAGGAGCTGGATACCAGAATTAGTAGTTAGTAGACAGGAGCTGGATACCAGAATTAGTAGTTAGTAGACTGTAGCTGGATACCAGTATTAGTAGTTAGTAGACAGGAACTGGGTACCAGTATTAGTAGTTAGTAGACAGTAGCTGGGTACCAGTATTAGTAGTTCGTAGACAGGAGCTGGGTACCAGTATTAGTAGTTAGTAGACAGGAGCTGGGTAGCAGTATTAGTAGTTAGTAGACAGGAGCTGACTACCAGTATTAGTAGTTAGTAGACAGGAGCTGGATACCAGTATTAGTAGTTAGTAGACAGGAGCTGGATACCAGAATTAGTAGTTAGTAGACAGGAGCTGGATACCAGAATTAGTAGTTAGTAGACAGGAGCTGGACACCAGAATTAGTAGTTAGTAGACTGTAGCTGGATACCAGTATTAGTAGTTAGTAGACAGGAGCTGGATACCAGTATTAGTAGTTAGTAGACCGTAGCTGGATACCAGTATTAGTAGTTAGTAGACTGTAGCTGGATACCAGTATTAGTAGTTAGTAGACAGGAGCTGGACACCAGTATTAGTAGTTAGTAGACAGGACCTGGATACCAGTATTAGTAGTTAGTAGACTGTAGCTGGATACCAGTATTAGTAGTTAGTAGACAGGAGCTGGATACCAGTATTACTAGTTAGTAGACTGTAGGTGGATACCAGTATTAGTCGTTAGTAGACAGGAGATGGATACCAGTATTAAAAGTTAGTAGTCAGGAGCTGGGTACCAGTATTAGTAGTTAGTAGACTGTAGCTGGATACCAGTATTAGTAGTTAGTAGACAGGAGCTGGATACCAGTATTAGTAGTTAGTAGACAGGAGCTGGATACCAGTATTAGTAGCTAGTAGACTGTAGCTGGATACCAGTATTAGTAGTTAGTAGACCGTAGCTGGGTACCAGTATTAGTAGTTAGTAGACTGTAGCTGGAATCCAGTATTAGTAGTTAATAGACAGGAGCTGGATACCAGTATTAGTAGTTAGTAGACTGTAGCTGGGTACCAGTATTAGTAGTTAGTAGACAGGAGCTGGATACCAGTATTAGTAGTTAGTAGACAGGAGCTGGATACCAGTATTAGTAGTTAGTAAACTGTAGCTGGGTACCAGTATTAGTAGTTAATAGACAGGAGCTGCATACCAGTATTAGTAGTTAGTAGACTGTAGCTGGGTACCAGTATTAGTAGTTAATAGACAGGAGCTCGATACCAGTATTAGTAGTTAGTAGACTGTAGCTGGGTACCAGTATTAGTAGTTAGTAGACAGGAGCTGGGTACCAGTATTAGTAGTTAGTAGACTGTAGCTGGATACCAGTATTAGTAGTTAGTAGACTGTAGCTGGGTACCAGTATTAGTAGTTAGTAGACTGTAGCTGGATACCAGTATTAGTAGTTAGTAGACTGTAGCTGGATACCAGTATTAGTAGTTAGTAGACTGTAGCTGGGTACCAGTATTAGTAGTTAGTAGACAGGAGCTGGGTACCAGTATTAGTAGTTAGTAGACTGTAGCTGGGTAGCAGTATTAGTAGTTAGTAGACTGTAGCTGGATACCAGTATTAGTAGTTAGTAGACTGTAGCTGGATACCAGTATTAGTAGTTAGTAGACTGTTGCTGGATACCAGTATTAGTAGTGAGTAGACTGTAGCAGGATACCAGTATTAGTAGTTAGTAGACAGGAGCTGGGTACCAGTATTAGTAGTTAGTAGACAGGAGCTGGATACCAGTATTAGTAGTTAGTAGACAGGAGCTGGATACCAGTATTAGTAGTTTGTACACTGTAGCTGGGTACCAGTAATAGTAGTTAGTAGACAGGAGCTGGGTACCAGTATTAGTAGTTAGTAGACTGTAGCTGGGTACCAGTATTAGTAATTAGTAGACAGGAGCTGGGTACCAGTATAAGTAGTTAGTAGACCGTAGCTGGGTACCACTATTAGTAGTTAGTAGACAGGAGCTGGGTACCAGTATTAGTAGTTAGTAGACAGGAGCTGGGTACCAGTATTAGTAGTTAGTAGACAGGAGCTGGGTACCAGTATTAGCAGTTAGTAAACAGGAGCTGGGGACCAGTATTAGTAGTTAGTAGACAGGAGCTGGGTACCAGTATTAGTAGTTAGTAGACAGTAGCTGGGTACCAGTATTAGTAGTTCGTAGACAGGAGCTGGGTACCAGTATTAGTAGTTAGTGGACAGGAGCTGGGTAGCAGTATTAGTAGTTAGTAGACAGGAGCTGACTACCAGTATTAGTAGTTAGTAGACAGGAGCTGGGTACCAATATTAGTAGTTAGTAGACAGGAGCTGGGTACCAGTATTAGTAGTTAGTAGACAGGAGCTGGGTACCAGTATTAGTAGTTAGTAGACAGGAGCTGGGTACCAGTATTAGTAGTTAGTAGACAGGAGCTGGATACCAGTATTAGTAGATAGTAGACAGGAGCTGGGTACCAGCATTAGTAGTTAGTAGACAGGAGCTGGGGACCAGTATTAGTAGTTAGTAGACCGTAGCTGGGTACCAGTATTAGTAGTTAGTAGACAGGAGCTGGGTACCAGTATTAGTAGTTAGTAGACAGGAGCTGGGTACCAGTATTAGTTGTTAGTAGACAGGAACTGGGTACCAGTATTAGTAGTTAGTAGACTGTAGCTGGACACCAGTATTAGTAGTTAGTAGAGCGTAGCTGGGTACCAGTATTAGTAGTTAGTAGACAGGAGCTGGGTACCACTATTAGTAGTTAGTAGACATGAGCTGGGAACCAGTATTAGTAGTTAGTTGACAGGAGCTGGATACCAGTATTAGTAGTTAGTAGACAGGAGCTGGGTACCAGTATTAGTAGTTAGTAGACCGTGGCTGGGTACCAGTATTAGCAGTTAGTAGACCGTAGCTGGGTACCAGCATTAGTAGTTAGTAGACCGTAGCTGGGTGCCAGTATTAGTAGTTAGTAGACCGTAGCTGGGTACCAGTATTAGTAGTTAGTAGACAGGAGCTGGGTACCAGTATTAGTAGTTAGTAGACTGTAGCTGGATACCAGTATTAGTAGTTAGTAGACTGTAGCTGGGTACCAGTATTAGTAGTTAGTAGACAGGAGCTGGGTACCAGTATTAGTAGTTAGTAGACCGTAGCTGGGTACCAGGATTAGTAGTTGGAAGACAGGAGCTGGGTACCAGTTTTAGTAGTTAGAAGACCGTAGCTGGGTACCAGTATTAGTAGTTAGTAGATAGGAGCTGGGTACCAGTATTAGTAGTTAGTAGACAGGAGCTGGGTACCAGTATTAGTAGTTAGTAGACAGGAGCTGGGTACCAGTATTAGTAGTTAGTAGACAGGAGCTGGGTACCAGTATTAGTAGTTAGTAGACAGGAGCTGGGTACCAGTATTAGTAGTTAGTAGACCGTAGCTGGATACCAGTATTAGTAGTTAGTAGACTGTAGCTGGATACCAGTATTAGTAGTTAGTAGACAGGAGCTGGATACCAGTATTAGTAGTTAGTAGACAGGACCTGGATACCAGTATTAGTAGTTAGTAGACTGTAGCTGGATACCAGTATTAGTAGTTAGTAGACAGGAGCTGGATACCAGTATTACTAGTTAGTAGACTGTAGGTGGATACCAGTATTAGTCGTTAGTAGACAGGAGATGGATACCAGTATTAAAAGTTAGTAGACAGGAGCTGGGTACCAGTATTAGTAGTTAGTAGACTGTAGCTGGATACCAGTATTAGTAGTTAGTAGACAGGAGCTGGATACCAGTATTAGTAGTTAGTAGACAGAAGCTGGATACCAGTATTAGTAGCTAGTAGACTGTAGCTGAATACCAGTATTAGTAGTTAGTAGACCGTAGCTGGGTACCAGTATTAGTAGTTAGTAGACTGTAGCTGGAATCCAGTATTAGTAGTTAATAGACAGGAGCTGGATACCAGTATTAGTAGTTAGTAGACTGTAGCTGGGTACCAGTATTAGTAGTTAGTAGACAGGAGCTGGATACCAGTATTAGTAGTTAGTAGACAGGAGCTGGATACCAGTATTAGTAGTTAGTAAACTGTAGCTGGGTACCAGTATTAGTAGTTAATAGACAGGAGCTGCATACCAGTATTAGTAGTTAGTAGACTGTAGCTGGGTACCAGTATTAGTAGTTAATAGACAGGAGCTCGATACCAGTATTAGTACTTAGTAGACTGTAGCTGGGTACCAGTATTAGTAGTTAGTAGACAGGAGCTGGGTACCAGTATTAGTAGTTAGTAGACTGTAGCTGGATACCAGTATTAGTAGTTAGTAGACTGTAGCTGGGTACCAGTATTAGTAGTTAGTAGACTGGAGCTGGATACCAGTATTAGTAGTTAGTAGACTGTAGCTGGATACCAGTATTAGTAGTTAGTAGACTGTAGCTGGGTACCAGTATTAGTAGTTAGTAGACAGGAGCTGGGTACCAGTATTAGTAGTTAGTAGACTGTAGCTGGGTACCAGTATTAGTAGTTAGTAGACTGTAGCTGGATACCAGTATTAGTAGTTAGTAGACTGTAGCTGGATACCAGTATTAGTAGTTAGTAGACTGTTGCTGGATACCAGTATTAGTAGTGAGTAGACTGTAGCAGGATACCAGTATTAGTAGTTAGTAGACAGGAGCTGGGTACCAGTATTTGTAGTTAGTAGACAGGAGCTGGATACCAGTATTAGTAGTTAGTAGACAGGAGCTGGATACCAGTATTAGTAGTTTGTACACTGTAGCTGGGTACCAGTAATAGTAGTTAGTAGACAGGAGCTGGGTACCAGTATTAGTAGTTAGTAGACTGTAGCTGGGTACCAGTATTAGTAATTAGTAGTCAGGAGCTGGGTACCAGTATTAGTAGTTAGTAGACAGGAGCTGGGTACCAGTATTAGTAGTTAGTAGACAGGAGCTGGGTACCAGTATTAGCAGTTAGTAAACAGGAGCTGGGTACCAGTATTAGTAGTTAGTAGACAGGAGCTGGGTACCAGTATTAGTAGTTAGTAGACAGGAGCTGGGTAGCAGTATTAGTAGTTAGTAGACAGGAGCTGACTACCAGTATTAGTAGTTAGTAGACAGGAGCTGGGTACCAATATTAGTAGTTAGTAGACAGGAGCTGGGTACCAGTATTAGTAGTTAGTAGACAGGAGCTGGGTACCAGTATTAGTAGTTAGTAGACAGGAGCTGGGTACCAGTATTAGTAGTTAGTAGACAGGAGCTGGATACCAGTATTAGTAGATAGTAGACAGGAGCTGGGTACCAGCATTAGTAGTTAGTAGACAGGAGCTGGGAACCAGTATTAGTAGTTAGTAGACCGTAGCTGGGTACCAGTATTAGTAGTTAGTAGACAGGAGCTGGGTACCAGTATTAGTAGTTAGTAGACAGGAGCTGGGTACCAGTATTAGTTGTTAGTAGACAGGAACTGGGTACGAGTATTAGTAGTTAGTAGACTGTAGCTGGACACCAGTATTAGTAGTTAGTAGAGCGTAGCTGGGTACCAGTATTAGTAGTTAGTAGACAGGAGCTGGGTACCACTATTAGTAGTTAGTAGACATGAGCTGGGTACCAGTATTAGTAGTTAGTTGACAGGAGCTGGATACCAGTATTAGTAGTTAGTAGACAGGAGCTGGGTACCAGTATTAGTAGTTAGTAGACCGTGGCTGGGTACCAGTATTAGCAGTTAGTAGACCGTAGCTGGGTACCAGCATTAGTAGTTAGTAGACTGTAGCTGGATACCAGTATTAGTAGTTAGTAGACTGTAGCTGGGTACCAGTATTAGTAGTTAGTAGACAGGAGCTGGGTACCAGTATTAGTAGTTAGTAGACCGTAGCTGGGTACCAGGATTAGTAGTTGGAAGACAGGAGCTGGGTACCAGTTTTAGTAGTTAGAAGACCGTAGCTGGGTACCAGTATTAGTAGTTAGTAGATAGGAGCTGGGTACCAGTATTAGTAGTTAGTAGACAGGAGCTGGGTACCAGTATTAGTAGTTAGTAGACAGGAGCTGGGTACCAGTATTAGTAGTTAGTAGACACGAGCTGGGTACCAGTATTAGTAGTTAGTAGACAGGAGCTGGGTACCAGTATTAGTAGTTAGTAGACAGGAGCTGGGTACCAGTATTAGTAGTTAGTAGACCGTAGCTGGGTACCAGTATTAGTAGTTAGTAGACAGGAGCTGGGTACCGGTATTAGTAGTTAGTAGACAGGAGCTGGGTACCAATATTAGTAGTTAGTAGACAGGAACTGGGTAACAGTATTAGTAGTTAGTAGACCGTAGCTGGGTACCAGTATTAGTTGTTAGTAGACAGGAGCTGGGTACCAGTATTAGTAGTTAGTAGACAGGAGCTGAGTACCAATATTAGTAGTTAGTAGAAAGAGCTGGATACCAGTATTAGTAGTTAGCAGACAGGAGCTGGGTACCAGTATTAGTAGTTAGTAGACAGGAGCTGGGTACCAGTATTAGTAGTTAGTAGACTGTAGCTGGACATCAGTATTAGAAGTTAGTAGACTGTAGCTGGATACCAGTTTTAGTAGTTAGTAGACAGGAGCTGCATACCAGAATTAGTAGTTAGTAGACAGGAGCTCGATACCAGTATTAGTAGTTAGTAGACAGGAGCTGAATACCAGTATTAGTAGTTAGTAGACAGGACCTGGGTACCAGTATTAGTAGTTAGTAGACAGGATTTGGATACCAGAATTAGTAGTTAGTAGACATGAGCTGGTAACCAGTATTAGTAGTTAGTAGACAGGAGCTGGATACCAGAATTAGTAGTTAGTAGACATGAGCTGGATACCAGTATTAGTAGTTAGTAGACAGGAGTTGGATACCAGTATTAGTAGTTAGTAGACAGGAGCTGGATACCAGAATTAGTAGTTAGTAGACAGGAGCTGGATACCGGAATTAGTAGTTAGTAGACAGGAGCTGGATACCAGTATTAGTAGTTAGTAAACCGTAGCTGGGTACCAGTATTAGTAGTTAGTAGACTGTAGCTGGATACCAGTATTAGTAGTTAGTAGACCGTAGCTGGATACCAGTATTAGTAGTTAGTAGACTGTAGCTGGATACCAGTATTAATAGTTAGTAGACAGGAGCTGGATACCAGTATTAGTAGTTAGTAGACTGGAGCTGGATACCAGTATTAGTAGTTAGTAGACAGGAGCTGGGTACCAGTATTAGTAGTTAGTAGACAGGAGCTGGGTACCAGTATTAGTAGTTAGTAGACAGTAGCTGGGTACCAGTATTAGTAGTTCGTAGACAGGAGCTGAGTACCAGTATTAGTAGTTAGTAGACAGGAGCTGGGTAGCAGTATTAGTAGTTAGTAGACAGGAGCTGACTACCAGTATTAGTAGTTAGTAGACAGGAGCTGGATACCAGTATTAGTAGTTAGTAGACAGGAGCTGGGTACCAATATTAGTAGTTAGTAGACAGGAACTGGGTAACAGTATTAGTAGTTAGTAGACCGTAGCTGGGTACCAGTATTAGTTGTTAGTAGACAGGAGCTGGGTACCAGTATTAGTAGTTAGTAGACAGGAGCTGAGTACCAATATTAGTAGTTAGTAGAAAGAGCTGGATACCAGTATTAGTAGTTAGCAGACAGGAGCTGGGTACCAGTATTAGTAGTTAGTAGACAGGAGCTGGGTACCAGTATTAGTAGTTAGTAGACTGTAGCTGGATACCAGTTTTAGTAGTTAGTAGACAGGAGCTGCATACCAGAATTAGTAGTTAGTAGACAGGAGCTCGATACCAGTATTAGTAGTTAGTAGACAGGAGCTGAATACCAGTATTAGTAGTTAGTAGACAGGACCTGGGTACCAGTATTAGTAGTTAGTAGACAGGAGCTGGGTAGCAGTATTAGTAGTTAGTAGACAGGAGCTGACTACCAGTATTAGTAGTTAGTAGACAGGAGCTGGGTACCAGTATTAGTAGTTAGTAGACAGTAGCTGGGTAGCAGTATTAGTAGTTAGTAGACAGGAGCTGGGTACCAGTATTAGTAGTTAGTAGACAGGAGCTGGGTACCAGTATTAGTAGTTAGTAGACAGGAGCTGGATACCAGTATTAGTAGATAGTAGACAGGAGCTGGGTACCAGCATTAGTAGTTAGTAGACAGGAGCTGGGTACCAGTATTAGTAGTTAGTAGACTGTAGCTGGGTACCAGTATTAGTAGTTAGTAGACTGTAGCTGGATACCAGTATTAGTAGTTAGTAGACTGTTGCTGGATACCAGTATTAGTAGTGAGTAGACTGTAGCAGGATACCAGTATTAGTAGTTAGTAGACAGGAGCTGGGTACCAGTATTAGTAGTTAGTAGACAGGAGCTGGATACCAGTATTAGTAGTTAGTAGACAGGAGCTGGATACCAGTATTAGTAGTTTGTACACTGTAGCTGGGTACCAGTAATAGTAGTTAGTAGACAAGAGCTGGGTACCAGTATTAGTAGTTAGTAGACTGCAGCTGGGTACCAGTATTAGTAATTAGTAGACAGGAGCTGGGTACCAGTATAAGTAGTTAGTAGACCGTAGCTGGGTACCACTATTAGTAGTTAGTAGACAGGAGCTGGGTACCAGTATTAGTAGTTAGTAGACAGGAGCTGGGTACCAGTATTAGTAGTTAGTAGACAGGAGCTGGGTACCAGTATTAGCAGTTAGTAAACAGGAGCTGGGTACCAGTATTAGTAGTTAGTAGACAGGAGCTGGGTACCAGTATTAGTAGTTAGTAGACAGTAGCTGGGTACCAGTATTAGTAGTTCGTAGACAGGAGCTGAGTACCAGTATTAGTAGTTAGTAGACAGGAGCTGGGTAGCAGTATTAGTAGTTAGTAGACAGGAGCTGACTACCAGTATTAGTAGTTAGTAGACAGGAGCTGGGTACCAATATTAGTAGTTAGTAGACAGGAGCTGGGTACCAGTATTAGTAGTTAGTAGACAGGAGCTGGGTACCAGTATTAGTAGTTAGTAGACAGGAGCTGGGTACCAGTATTAGTAGTTAGTAGACAGGAGCTGGATACCAGTATTAGTAGATAGTAGACAGGAGCTGGGTACCAGCATTAGTAGTTAGTAGACAGGAGCTGGGGACCAGTATTAGTAGTTAGTAGACCGTAGCTGGGTACCAGTATTAGTAGTTAGTAGACAGGAGCTGGGTACCAGTATTAGTAGTTAGTAGACAGGAGCTGGGTACCAGTATTAGTTGTTAGTAGACAGGAACTGGGTACCAGTACTAGTAGTTAGTAGACTGTAGCTGGACACCAGTATTAGTAGTTAGTAGAGCGTAGCTGGGTACCAGTATTAGTAGTTAGTAGACAGGAGCTGGGTACCACTATTAGTAGTTAGTAGACATGAGCTGGGTACCAGTATTAGTAGTTAGTTGACAGGAGCTGGATACCAGTATTAGTAGTTAGTAGACAGGAGCTGGGTACCAGTATTAGTAGTTAGTAGACCGGGCTGGGTACCAGTATTAGCAGTTAGTAGACCGTAGCTGGGTACCAGCATTAGTAGTTAGTAGACCGTAGCTGGGTGCCAGTATTAGTAGTTAGTAGACCGTAGCTGGGTACCAGTATTAGTAGTTAGTAGACAGGAGCTGGGTACCAGTATTAGTAGTTAGTAGACTGTAGCTGGATACCAGTATTAGTAGTTAGTAGACTGTAGCTGGGTACCAGTATTAGTAGTTAGTAGACAGGAGCTGGGTACCAGTATTAGTAGTTAGTAGACCGTAGCTGGGTACCAGGATTAGTAGTTGGAAGACAGGAGCTGGGTACCAGTTTTAGTAGTTAGAAGACCGTAGCTGGGTACCAGTATTAGTAGTTAGTAGATAGGAGCTGGGTACCAGTATTAGTAGTTAGTAGACAGGAGCTGGGTACCAGTATTAGTAGTTAGTAGACAGGAGCTGGGTACCAGTATTAGTAGTTAGTAGACACGAGCTGGGTACCAGTATTAGTAGTTAGTAGACAGGAGCTGGGTACCAGTATTAGTAGTTAGTAGACAGGAGCTGGGTACCAGTATTAGTAGTTAGTAGCCCGTAGCTGGGTACCAGTATTAGTAGTTAGTAGACAGGAGCTGGGTACCAGTATTAGTAGTTAGTAGACAGGAGCTGGGTACCAATATTAGTAGTTAGTAGACAGGAACTGGGTAACAGTATTAGTAGTTAGTAAACCGTAGCTGGGTACCAGTATTAGTTGTTAGTAGACAGGAGCTGGGTACCAGTATTAGTAGTTAGTAGACCGGAGCTGAGTACCAATATTAGTAGTTAGTAGAAAGAGCTGGATACCAGTATTAGTAGTTAGCAGACAGGAGCTGGGTACCAGTATTAGTAGTTAGCAGACAGGAGCTGGGTACCAGTATTAGTAGTTAGTAGACTGTAGCTGGACATCAGTATTAGTAGTTAGTAGACTGTAGCTGGATACCAGTTTTAGTAGTTAGTAGACAGGAGCTGCATACCAGAATTAGTAGTTAGTAGACAGGAGCTCGATACCAGTATTAGTAGTTAGTAGACAGGAGCTGAATACCAGTATTAGTAGTTAGTAGACAGGACCTGGGTACCAGTATTAGTAGTTAGTAGACAGGATTTGGATACCAGAATTAGTAGTTAGTAGACATGAGCTGGTAACCAGTATTAGTAGTTAGTAGACAGGAGCTGGATACCAGAATTAGTAGTTAGTAGACATGAGCTGGATACCAGTATTAGTAGTTAGTAGACAGGAGTTGGATACCAGTATTAGTAGTTAGTAGACAGGAGCTGGATACCAGAATTAGTAGTTAGTAGACTGTAGCTGGATACCGGAATTAGTAGTTAGTAGACAGGAGCTGGATACCGGAATTAGTAGTTAGTAGACTGTAGCTGGATACCAGTATTAGTGGTTAGTAGACAGGAGCTGGATACCAGTATTAGTAGTTAGTAAACCGTAGCTGGGTACCAGTATTAGTAGTTAGTAGACTGTAGCTGGATACCAGTATTAGTAGTTAGTAGACCGTAGCTGGATACCAGTATTAGTAGTTAGTAGACTGTAGCTGGATACCAGTATTAGTAGTTAGTAGACAGGAGCTGGATACCAGTATTAGTAGTTAGTAGACTGGAGCTGGATACCAGTATTAGTAGTTAGTAGACAGGAGCTGGATACCAGTATTAGTAGTTAGTAGACAGGAGCTGGATACCAGTATTAGTAGTTAGTAGACTGTAGCTGGATACCAGTATTAGCCGTTAGTAGACTGTAGCTGGATACCAGTATTAGTAGTTAGTAGACTGTAGCTGGGTACCAGTATTAGTAGTTAGTAGACTGTAGCTGGATACCAGTATTGGTAGTTAGTAGAATGTAACTGGATACCAGTATTAGTAGTTAGTAGACTGTAGCAGGGTACCAGTATTAGTAGTTAGTAGACTGTAGCTGGATACCAGTTATAGTAGTTAGTAGACTGTAGCTGGGTACCAGTATTAGTAGTTAGTGGACTGTAGCTGGATACCAGAATTAGTAGTTAGTAGACTGTAGCTGGATACCAGTATTAGTAGTTAGTACACTGTAGCTGGATACCAGTATTAGTAGTTAGTAGACTGTACCTGGGTACCAGTATTAGTAGTTAGTAGACTTTATCTGGGTACCAGTATTAGTAGTTAGTAGACAGGAGCTGGATACCAGTATTAGGAGTTAGTAGACTGTAGCTGGATACCAGTATTAGTAGTTAGTAGACTGTAGCTGGATACCAGTATTAGTAGTTAGTAGACAGAAGCTTGATACCAGTATTATGTAGTTAGTAGACAGGAGCTGGATACCAGTATTAGTAGTTAGTAGACTGTAGCTGGGTACCAGTATTTGTAGTTAGTAGACAGGAGCTGGATACCAGTATTAGTAGTTAGTAGACTGTAGCTGGGTACCAGTATTAGTAGTTAGTAGAAAGGAGATTGATACCAGTATTAGTAGTTAGTAGACTGTAGCTGGATAGCAGCATTAGTAGTTAGTTGACTGTAGCTGGGTACCAGTATTAGTAGTTAGTAGACAGGAGCTGGATACCAGTATTAGTAGTTAGTAGACAGGAGCTGGATACCAGTATTAGTAGTTAGTACACTGTAGCTGGGTACCAGTATTAGTAGTTAGTAGACCGTAGCTGGGTACCAGTATTAGTAGTTAGTAGACAGGAGCTGGGTACCAGTATTAGTAGTTAGTAGACAGGAGCTGGCTACCAGTATTAGTAGTTAGTAGACAGGAGCTGGGTACCAGTATTAGTAGTTAGTAGATTGTAGCTGGATACCAGTATTAGTAGTTAGTAGACAGGAGCTGGGTACCAGTATTACTAGTTAGTAGACCGTAGCTGTGTACCAGTATTAGTAGTTAGTAGACAGGAGCTGGGTACCAGTATTAGTAGTTAGTAGACTGTAGCTGGATACCAGTATTAGTGGTTAGTAGACAGGAGCTGGGTACCAGTATTAGTAGTTAGTAGAATGTAGCTGGATACCAGTATTAGTAGTTAGTAGACAGGAGCTGGATACCAGTATAAGTAGTTAGTAGACTGTAGCTGGATACCAGTATTAGTAGTTAGTAGACAGGAGCTGGGTACCAGTATTAGTAGTTACTAGACTGTAGCTGGATACCAGTATTAGCAGTTAGTAGACTGTAGCTGGATACCAGTATTAGTAGTTAGTAGACAGGACCTGGGTACCAGTTTTAGTAGTTAGTAGACAGGAGCTGGGTACCAGTATTAGTAGTTAGTAGACAGGTGCTGGATACCAGAATTAGTAGTTAGTAGACAGGAGCTGGGTACCAGTATTAGTAGTTAGTAGACAGGAGCTGGATACCAGTATTAGTAGTTAGTAGACAGGAGCTGGATACCAGTATTAGTAGTTAGTAGACAGGAGCTGGGTTTCAGTATTAGTAGTTAGTAGACAGGAGCTGGATACCAGTATTAGTAGTTAGTAGACAGGAGCTGGATACCAGTATTAGTAGTTAGTACACTGTAGCTGGGTACCAGTATTAGTAGTTAGTAGACAGGAGCTGGGTACCAGTATTAGTAGTTAGTAGACTGTAGCTGGGTACCAGTATTAGTAATTAGTAGACAGGAGCTGGGTACCAGTATAAGTAGTTAGTAGACCGTAGCTGGGTACCACTATTAGTAGTTAGTAGACAGGAGCTGGGTACCAGTATTAGTAGTTAGTAGACAGGAGCTGGGTACCAGTATTAGTAGTTAGTAGACAGGAGCTGGGTACCAGTATTAGCAGTTAGTAGACAGGAGCTGGGTACCAGTATTAGTAGTTAGTAGACAGGAGCTGGGTACCAGTATTAGTAGTTAGTAGACAGTAGCTGGGTACCAGTATTAGTAGTTAGTAGACAGGAGCTGGGTACCAGTATTAGTAGTTAGTAGACAGGAGCTGGGTACCAGTATTAGTAGTTAGTAGACAGGAGCTGGGTACCAGTATTAGTAGTTAGTAGACAGGAGCTGGGTACCAGTATTAGTAGTTAGTAGACAGGAGCTGGGTACCAGTATTAGTAGTTAGTAGACAGGAGCTGGGTACCAGTATTAGTAGTTAGTAGACAGGAGCTGGATACCAGTATTAGTAGATAGTAGACAGGAGCTGGGTAACAGTATTAGTAGTTAGTAGACAGGAGCTGGGTACCAGTATTAGTAGTTAGTAGACAGGAGCTGGGTACCAGTATTAGTAGTTAGTAGACAGGAGCTGGGTACCAGTATTAAAAGTTAGTAGACAGGAGCTGGGTACCAGTATTAGTAGTTAGTAGACAGGAGCTGGGTACCAGTATTAGTAGTTAGTAGACAGGAACTGGGTACCAGTATTAGTAGTTAGTAGACTGTAGCTGGACACCAGTATTAGTAGTTAGTAGACCGTAGCTGGGTACCAGTATTAGTAGTTGGTAGACAGGAGCTGGGTACCACTATTAGTAGTTAGTAGACAGGAGCAGGGTACCAGTATTAGTAGTTAGTAGACAGGAGCTGGATACCAGTATTAGTAGTTAGTAGACAAGAGCTGGGTACCAGTATTAGTAGTTAGTAGACAGGAGCTGGGTACCAGTATTAGTAGTTAGTAGACAGGAGCTGGGTACCAGTATTAGTAGTTATTAGACCGTAGCTGTGTACCAGCATTAGTAGTTAGTAGACCGTAGCTGGGTACCAGAATTAGTAGTTAGTAGACCGTAGCTGGGTACCGGTATTAGTAGTTAGTAGACAGGAGCTGGGTACCAGTATTAGTAGTTAGTAGACAGGAGCTGGGTACCAGTATTAGTAGTTAGTAGACAGGAGCTGGGTACCAGTATTAGTAGTTAGTAGACAGGAGCTGGGTACCAGTATTAGTAGTTAGTAGACCGTAGCTGGGTACCAGGATTAGTAGTTAGTAGACAGGAGCTGGGTACCAGTATTAGTAGTTAGTAGACAGGAGCTGGGTACCAGTTTTAGTAGTTAGAAGACCGTAGCTGGGTACCAGTATTAGTAGTTAGTAGATAGGAGCTGGGTACCAGTATTAGTAGTTAGTAGACAGGAGCTGGGTACCAGTATTAGTAGTTAGTAGACAGGAGCTGGGTACCAGTATTAGTAGTTAGTAGACACGAGCTGGGTACCAGTATTAGTAGTTAGTAGACAGGAGCTGGGTACCAGTATTAGTAGTTAGTAGACAGGAGCTGGGTACCAGTATTAGTAGTTAGTAGACCGTAGCTGGGTACCAGTATTAGTAGTTAGTAGACAGGAGCTGGGTACCAGTTATAGTAGTTAGTAGACAGGAGCTGGGTACCAATATTAGTAGTTAGTAGACAGGAGCTGGGTAACAGTATTAGTAGTTAGTAGACCGTAGCTGGGTACCAGTATTAGTTGTAGGTAGACAGGAACTGGGTACCAGTATTAGTAGTTAGTAGACAGGAGCTGGGTACCAATATTAGTAGTTAGTAGAAAGAGCTGGATACCAGTATTAGTAGTTAGCAGACAGGAGCTCGGTGCCAGTATTAGTAGTTAGTAGACAGGAGCTGGGTACCAGTATTTGTAGTTAGTAGACTGTAGCTGGACATCAGTATTAGTAGTTAGTAGACTGTACCTGGATACCAGTTTTAGTAGTTAGTAGACTGTAGCTGGATACCAGTATTAGTAGTTAGTAGACTGTAGCTGGATACCAGTTTTAGTAGTTAGTAGATAGGAGCTGGATACCAGAATTAGAAGTTAGTAGACAGGAGCTGGATACCAGTATTAGTAGTTAGTAGACAGGAGCTGAATACCAGTATTAGTAGTTATTAGACAGGATTTGGATACCAGAATTAGTAGTTAGTAGACAGGAGCTGGATACCAGAATTAGTAGTTAGTAGACAGGAGCTGGATACCAGAATTAGTAGTTAGTAGACTGTAGCTGGATACCAGTATTAGTAGTTAGTAGACAGGAGCTGGATACCAGTATTAGTAGTTAGTAGACCGTAGCTGGGTACCAGTATTTGTAGTTAGTAGACTGTAGCTGGATACCAGTATTAGTAGTTAGTAGACAGGAGCTGGATACCAGTATTAGTAGTTAGTGGACAGGAGCTGGATACCAGAATTAGATGTTAGTAGACAGGAGCTGGATACCAGAATTAGTAGTTAGTAGACAGGAGCTGGATACCAGAATTAGTAGTTAGTAGACTGTAGCTGGATACCAGTATTAGTAGTTAGTAGACAGGAGCTGGATACCAGTATTAGTAGTTAGTAGACAGGATTTGGATACCAGAATTAGTAGTTAGTAGACATGAGCTGGTAACCAGTATTATTAGTTAGTAGACAGGAGCTGGATACCAGAATTAGTAGTTAGTAGACATGAGCTGGATACCAGTATTAGTAGTTAGTAGACAGGAGCTGGATACCAGTATTAGTAGTTAGTAGACAGGAGCTGCATACCAGAATTAGTAGTTAGTAGACTGTAGCTGGATACCAGTATTAGTCGTTAGTAGACAGGAGATGGATACCAGTATTAAAAGTTAGTAGACAGGAGCTGGGTACCAGTATTAGTAGTTAGTAGACTGTAGCTGGATACCAGTATTAGTAGATAGTAGACAGGAGCTGGATACCAGTATTAGTAGTTAGTAGACAGGAGCTGGATACCAGTATTAGTAGCTAGTAGACTGTAGCTGGATACCAGTATTAGTAGTTAGTAGACCGTAGCTGGGTACCAGTATTAGTAGTTAGTAGACTGTAGCTGGAATCCAGTATTAGTAGTTAATAGACAGGATCTGGATACCAGTATTAGTAGTTAGTAGACTGTAGCTGGGTACCAGTATTAGTAGTTAGTAGACAGGAGCTGGATACCAGTATTAGTAGTTAGTAGACAGGAGCTGGATACCAGTATTAGTAGTTAGTAAACTGTAGCTGGGTACCAGTATTAGTAGTTAATAGACAGGAGCTGGATACCAGTATTAGTAGTTAGTAGACTGTAGCTGGGTACCAGTATTAGTAGTTAATAGACAGGAGCTGGATACCAGTATTAGTAGTTAGTAGACTGTAGCTGGGTACCAGTATTAGTAGTTAGTAGACAGGAGCTGGGTACCAGTATTAGTAGTTAGTAGACTGTAGCTGGATACCAGTATTAGTAGATAGTAGACTGTAGCTGGGTACCAGTATTAGTAGTTAGTAGACTGTAGCTGGATACCAGTATTAGTAGTTAGTAGACTGTAGCTGGATACCAGTATTAGTAGTTAGTAGACTGTAGCTGGGTACCAGTATTAGTAGTTAGTAGACAGGAGCTGGGTACCAGTATTAGTAGTTAGTAGACTGTAGCTGGGTACCAGTATTAGTAGTTAGTAGACTGTAGCTGGATACCAGTATTAGTAGTTAGTAGACTGTAGCTGGATACCAGTATTAGTAGTTAGTAGACTGTTGCTGGATACCAGTATTAGTAGTGAGTAGACTGTAGCAGGATACCAGTATTAGTAGTTAGTAGACAGGAGCTGGGTACCAGTATTAGTAGTTAGTAGACAGGAGCTGGATACCAGTATTAGTAGTTAGTAGACAGGAGCTGGATACCAGTATTAGTAGTTTGTACAGTGTAGCTGGGTACCAGTAATAGTAGTTAGTAGACAGGAGCTGGGTACCAGTATTAGTAGTTAGTAGACTGTAGCTGGGTACCAGTATTAGTAATTAGTAGACAGGATCTGGGTACCAGTATAAGTAGTTAGTAGACCGTAGCTGGGTACCACTATTAGTAGTTAGTAGACAGGAGCTGGGTACCAGTATTAGTAGTTAGTAGACAGGAGCTGGGTACCAGTATTAGTAGTTAGTAGACAGGAGCTGGGTACCAGTATTAGCAGTTAGTAAACAGGAGCTGGGTACCAGTATTAGTAGTTAGTAGACAGGAGCTGGGTACCAGTATTAGTAGTTAGTAGACAGTAGCTGGGTACCAGTATTAGTAGTTAGTAGACAGGAGCTGGGTACCAGTATTAGTAGTTAGTAGAAAGGAGCTGGGTACCAGTATTAGTAGTTAGTAGACAGGAGCTGACTACCAGTATTAGTAGTTAGTAGACAGGAGCTGGGTACCAGTATTAGTAGTTAGTAGACAGGAGCTGGGTACCAGTATTAGTAGTTAGTAGACAGGAGCTGGGTACCAGTATTAGTAGTTAGTAGACAGGAGCTGGGTACCAGTATTAGTAGTTAGTAGACAGGAGCTGGATACCAGTATTAGTAGATAGTAGACAGGAGCTGGGTACCAGCATTAGTAGTTAGTAGACAGGAGCTGGGGACCAGTATTAGTAGTTAGTAGACCGTAGCTGGGTACCAGTATTAGTAGTTAGTAGACAGGAGCTGGGTACCAGTATTAGTAGTTAGTAGACAGGAGCTGGGTACCAGTATTAGTTGTTAGTAGACAGGAACTGGGTACCAGTATTAGTAGTTAGTAGACTGTAGCTGGACACCAGTATTAGTAGTTAGTAGAGCGTAGCTGGGTACCAGTATTAGTAGTTAGTAGACAGGAGCTGGGTACCACTATTAGTAGTTAGTAGACATGAGCTGGGTACCAGTATTAGTAGTTAGTTGACAGGAGCTGGATACCAGTATTAGTAGTTAGTAGACAGGAGCTGGGTACCAGTATTAGTAGTTAGTAGACCGTAGCTGGGTACCAGTATTAGTAGTTAGTAGACCGTAGCTGGGTACCAGCATTAGTAGTTAGTAGACCGTAGCTGGGTGCCAGTATTAGTAGTTAGTAGACCGTAGCTGGGTACCAGTATTAGTAGTTAGTAGACAGGAGATGGGTACCGGTATTAGTCGTTAGTAGACTGTAGCTGGATACCAGTATTAGTAGTTAGTAGACTGTAGCTGGGTACCAGTATTAGTAGTTAGTAGACAGGAGCTGGGTACCAGTATTAGTAGTAGTAGACCGTAGCTGGGTACCAGGATTAGTAGTTAGTAGACAGGAGCTGGGTACCAGTTTTAGTAGTTAGAAGACCGTAGCTGGGTACCAGTATTAGTAATTAGTAGATAGGAGCTGGGTACCAGTATTAGTAGTTAGTAGACAGGAGCTGGGTACCAGTATTAGTAGTTAGTAGACAGGAGCTGGGTACCAGTATTAGTAGTTAGTAGACACGAGCTGGGTACCAGTATTAGTAGTTAGTAGACAGGAGCTGGGTACCAGTATTAGTAGTTAGTAGACAGGAGCTGGGTACCAGTATTAGTAGTTAGTAGACCGTAGCTGGGTACCAGTATTAGTAGTTAGTAGACAGGAGCTGGGTACCAGTATTAGTAGTTAGTAGACAGGAGCTGGGTACCAATATTAGTAGTTAGTAGACAGGAGCTGGGTAACAGTATAAGTAGTTAGTAGACCGTAGCTGGGTACCAGTATTAGTTGTTAGTAGACAGGAGCTGGGTACCAGTATTAGTAGTTAGTAGACAGGAGCTGAGTACCAATATTAGTAGTTAGTAGAAAGAGCTGGATACCAGTATTAGTAGTTAGCAGACAGGAGCTGGGTACCAGTATTAGTAGTTAGTAGACAGGAGCTGGGTACCAGTATTAGTAGTTAGTAGACTGTAGCTGGACATCAGTATTAGTAGTTAGTAGACTGTAGCTGGATACCAGTTTTAGTAGTTAGTAGACCGTAACTGGGTACCAGTATTAGTAGTTAGTAGAGAGGAGCTTGATACCAGTATTAGTAGTTAGTAGACAGGAGCTGGGTACCAGTATTAGTAGTTAGTAGACAGGAGCTGGGTACCAGTATTAGTAGTTAGTAGACAGGATTTGGATACCAGAATTAGTAGTTAGTAGACATGAGCTGGTAACCAGTATTAGTAGTTAGTAGACAGGAGCTGGATACCAGAATTAGTAGTTAGTAGACATGAGCTGGATACCAGTATTAGTAGTTAGTAGACAGGAGCTGGATACCAGTATTAGTAGTTAGTAGACAGGAGCTGGATACCAGAATTAGTAGTTAGTAGACAGGAGCTGGATACCGGAATTAGTAGTTAGTAGACAGGAGCTGGATACCAGAATTAGTAGTTAGTAGACTGTAGCTGGATACCAGTATTAGTGGTTAGTAGACAGGAGCTGGATACCAGTATTAGTAGTTAGTAAACCGTAGCTGGGTACCAGTATTAGTAGTTAGTAGACTGTAGCTGGATACCAGTATTAGTAGTTAGTAGACCGTAGCTGGATACCAGTATTAGTAGTTAGTAGACTGCAGCTGGATACCAGTATTAGTAGTTAGTACACAGGAGCTGGATACCAGTATTAGTAGTAAGTAGACTGTAGCTGGATACCAGTATTAGTAGTTAGTAGACAGGAGCTGGATACCAGTATTAGTAGTTAGTAGAGAGGAGCTGGATACCAGTATTAGTAGTTAGTAGACTGTAGCTGGATACCAGTATTAGTCGTTAGTAGACAGGAGATGGATACCAGTATTAGTAGTTAATAGACAGGAGCTGGGTACCAGTATTAGTAGTTAGTAGACTGTAGCCGGATACCAGTATTAGTAGTTAGTAGACAGGAGCTGGATACCAGTATTAGTAGTTAGTAGACAGGAGCTGGATACCAGTATTAGTAGTTAGTAGACACGAGCTGGATACCAGTATTAGTAGTTAGTAGACAGGAGCTGGATACCAGTATTAGTAGTTAGTAGACAGGAGCTGGATACCAGTATTAGTAGTTAGTAAACTGTAGCTGGGTACCAGTATTAGTAGCTAATAGACAGGAGCTGCATACCAGTATTAGTAGTTAGTAGACTGTAGCTGGGTACCAGTATTAGTAGTTAATAGACAGGAGCTGGATACCAGTATTAGTAGTTAGTAGACTGTAGCTGGGTACCAGTATTAGTAGTTAGTAGACAGGAGCTGGGTACCAGTATTAGTAGTTAGTAGACTGTAGCTGGATACCAGTATTAGTAGTTAGTAGACTGTAGCTGGGTACCAGTATTAGTAGTTAGTAGACTGTAGCTGGATACCAGTATTAGTAGTTAGTAGACTGTAGCTGGATACCAGTATTAGTAGTTAGTAGACTGTAGCTGGGAACCAGTATTAGTAGTTAGTAGACAGGAGCTGGGTACCAGTATTAGTAGTTAGTAGACTGTAGCTGGGTACCAGTATTAGTAGTTAGTAGACTGTAGCTGGATACCAGTATTAGTAGTTAGTAGACCGTAGCTGGATACCAGTATTAGTAGTTAGTAGACTGTTGCTGGATACCAGTATTAGTAGTGAATAGACTGTAGCAGGATACCAGTATTAGTAGTTAGTAGACAGGAGCTGGGTACCAGTATTAGTAGTTAGTAGACAGGAGCTGGATACCAGTATTAGTAGTTAGTAGACAGGAGCTGGATACCAGTATTAGTAGTTTGTACACTGTAGCTGGGTACCAGTAATAGTAGTTAGTAGACAGGAGCTGGGTACCAGTATTAGTAGTTAGTAGACTGTAGCTGGGTACCAGTATTAGTAATTAGTAGACAGGAGCTGGGTACCAGTATAAGTAGTTAGTAGACCGTAGCTGGGTACCACTATTAGTAGTTAGTAGACAGGAGCTGGGTACCAGTATTAGTAGTTAGTAGACAGGAGCTGGGTACCAGTATTAGTAGTTAGTAGACAGGAGCTGGGTACCAGTATTAGCAGTTAGTAAACAGGAGCTGGGTACCAGTATTAGTAGTTAGTAGACAGGAGCTGACTACCAGTATTAGTAGTTAGTAGACAGGAGCTGGGTACCAATATTAGTAGTTAGTAGACAGGAGCTGGGTACCAGTATTAGTAGTTAGTAGACAGGAAATGGGTACCAGTATTAGTAGTTAGTAGACAGGAGCTGGGTACCAGTATTAGTAGTTAGTAGACAGGAGCTGGATACCAGTATTAGTAGATAGTAGACAGGAGCTGGGTACCAGCATTAGTAGTTAGTAGACAGGAGCTGGGGACCAGTATTAGTAGTTAGTAGACCGTAGCTGGGTACCAGTATTAGTAGTTAGTAGACAGGAGCTGGGTACCAGTATTAGTAGTTAGTAGACAGGAGCTGGGTACCAGTATTAGTTGTTAGTAGACAGGAACTGGGTACCAGTATTAGTAGTTAGTAGACTGTAGCTGGACACCAGTATTAGTAGTTAGTAGAGCGTAGCTGGGTACCAGTATTAGTAGTTAGTAGACAGGAGCTGGGTACCACTATTAGTAGTTAGTAGACATGAGCTGGGTACCAGTATTAGTAGTTAGTTGACAGGATCTGGATAACAGTATTAGTAGTTAGTAGACAGGAGCTGGGTACCAGTATTAGTAGTTAGTAGACCGTGGCTGGGTACCAGTATTAGCAGTTAGTAGACCGTAGCTGTGTACCAGCATTAGTAGTTAGTAGACCGTAGCTGGGTGCCAGTATTAGTAGTTAGTAGACCGTAGCTGGGTACCAGTATTAGTAGTTAGAAGACCGTAGCTGGGTACCAGTATTAGTAGTTAGTAGATAGGAGCTGGGTACCAGTATTAGTAGTTAGTAGACAGGCGCTGGGTACCAGTATTAGTAGTTAGTAGACAGGAGCTGGGTACCAGTATTAGTAGTTAGTAGACACGAGCTGGGTACCAGTATTAGTAGTTAGTAGACAGGAGCTGGGTACCAGTATTAGTAGTTAGTAGACCGTAGCTGGGTACCAGTATTAGTAGTTAGTAGACAGGAGCTGGGTACCAGTATTAGTAGTTAGTAGACAGGAGCTGGGTACCAATATTAGTAGTTAGTAGACAGGAACTGGGTAACAGTATTAGTAGTTAGTAGACCGTAGCTGGGTACCAGTATTAGTTGTTAGTAGACAGGAGCTGGGTACCAGTAATAGTAGTTAGTAGACAGGAGCTGAGTACCAATATTAGTAGTTAGTAGAAAGAGCTGGATACCAGTATTAGTAGTTAGCAGACAGGAGCTGGGTACCAGTATTAGTAGTTAGTAGACAGGAGCTGGGTACCAGTATTAGTAGTTAGTAGACTGTAGCTGGACATCAGTATTAGTAGTTAGTAGACTGTAGCTGGATACCAGTTTTAGTAGTTAGTAGACAGGAGCTGCATACCAGAATTAGTAGTTAGTAGACAGGAGCTCGATACCAGTATTAGTAGTTAGTAGACAGGAGCTGAATACCAATATTAGTAGTTAGTAGACAGGACCTGGGTACCAGTATTAGTAGTTAGTAGACAGGAGCTGGATACCAGAATTAGTAGTTAGTAGACATGAGCTGGATACCAGTATTAGTAGTTAGTAGACAGGAGTTGGATACCAGTATTAGTAGTTAGTAGTCAGGAGCTGGATACCAGAATTAGTAGTTAGTAGACAGGAGCTGGATACCGGAATTAGTAGTTAGTAGACAGGAGCTGGATACCAGAATTAGTAGTTAGTAGACTGTAGCTGGATACCAGTATTAGTGGTTAGTAGACAGGAGCTGGATACCAGTATTAGTAGTTAGTAAACCGTAGCTGGGTACCAGTATTAGTAGTTAGTAGACTGTAGCTGGATACCAGTATTAGTAGTTAGTAGACTGTAGCTGGATACCAGTATTAGTAGTTAGTAGACTGTAGCTGGGTACCAGTATTAGTAGTTAGTAGACTGTAGCTGGATACCAGTATTGGTAGTTAGTAGAATGTAACTGGATACCAGTATTAGTAGTTAGTAGACTGTAGCAGGGTACCAGTATTAGTAGTTAGTAGACTGTAGCTGGATACCAGTTATAGTATTTAGTAGACTGTAGCTGGTTACCAGTATTAGTAGTTAGTAGACTGTAGCTGGATACCAGTATTAGTAGTTAGTAGACTGTAGCTGGATACCAGTATTAGTAGTTAGTAGACTGTAGCTGGATACCAGTATTAGTAGTTAGTAGACTGTACCTGGGTACCAGTATTAGTAGTTAGTAGACTTTATCTGGGTACCAGTATTAGTAGTTAGTAGACAGGAGCTGGATACCAGTATTAGGAGTTAGTAGACTGTAGCTGGATACCAGTATTAGTAGTTAGTAGACTGTAGCTGGATACCAGTATTAGTAGTTAGTAGACAGAAGCTTGATACCAGTATTAGTAGTTAGTAGACAGGACCTGGATACCAGTATTAGTAGTTAGTAGACTGTAGCTGGGTACCAGTATTTGTAGTTAGTAGACAGGAGCTGGATACCAGTATTAGTAGTCAGTAGACTGTAGCTGGGTACCAGTATTATTAGTTAGTAGAAAGGAGCTTGATACCAGTATTAGTAGTTAGTAGACTGTAGCTGGATACCAGCATTAGTAGTTAGTTGACTTTAGCTGGGTACCAGTATTAGTAGTTAGTAGACAGGAGCTGGATACCAGTATTAGTAGTTAGTAAACAGGAGCTGGATACCAGTATTAGTAGTTAGTACACTGTAGCTGGGTACCAGTATTAGTAGTTAGTAGACCGTAGCTGGGTACCAGTATTAGTAGTTAGTAGACAGGAGCTGGGTACCAGTATTAGTAGTTAGTAGACAGGAGCTGGCTACCAGTATTAGTAGTTAGTAGACAGGAGCTGGGTACCAGTATTAGTAGTTAGTAGATTGTAGCTGGATACCAGTATTAGTAGTTAGTAGACTGTAGATGGGTACCAGTATTAGTAGTTAGTAGACTGTAGCTGGATACCAGTATTAGTAGTTAGTAGACAGGATCTGGATACCAGTATTAGTACTTAATAGACAGGAGCTGGGTACCAGTATTAGTAGTTAGTAGATTGTAGCTGGATACCAGTATTAGTAGTTAGTAGACTGTAGATGGGTACCAGTATTAGTAGTTAGTAGACTGTAGCTGGATACCAGTATTAGTAGTTAGTAGACAGGATCTGGATACCAGTATTAGTAGTTAATAGACTGTAGCTGGGTACCAGTATTATTAGTTAGTAGAAAGGAGCTTGATACCAGTATTAGTAGTTAGTAGACTGTAGCTGGATACCAGCATTAGTAGTTAGTTGACTTTAGCTGGGTACCAGTATTAGTAGTTAGTAGACAGGAGCTGGATACCAGTATTAGTAGTTAGTAGACAGGATCTGGATAACAGTATTAGTAGTTAGTAGACAGGATCTGGATACCAGTATTAGTAGTTAGTAGACAGGATCTGGATACCAATATTAGTAGTTAGTAGACAGGAGCTGGATACCAGTATTAGTAGTTAGTAGACTGTAGCTGGATACCAGTATTAGTAGTTAGTAGACAGGAGCTGGGTACCAGTATTAGTAGTTGGTAGACTGTAGCTGGGTACCAGTATTAGTAGTTAGTAGACTGTAGCTGGATACCAGTATTAGTAGTTAGTAGACTGTAGCTGGATACCAGTATTAGTAGTTAGTAGACTGTAGGTGGGTACCAGTATTAGTAGTTAGTAGACAGGAGCTGGGTACCAGTATTAGTAGTTAGTGGACTGTAGCTGGGTACCAGTATTAGTAGTTAGTAGACTGTAGCTGGATACCAGTATTAGTAGTTAGTAGACTGTAGCTGGATACCAGTATTAGTAGTTAGTAGACTGTAGCTGGATACCAGTATTAGTAGTGAGTGGACTGTAGCTGGATACCAGTATTAGTAGTTAGTAGACAGGAGCTGGGTTTCAGTATTAGTAGTTAGTAGACAGGAGCTGGATACCAGTATTAGTAGTTAGTAGACAGGAGCTGGATACCAGTATTAGTAGTTAGTACACTGTAGCTGGGTACCAGTATTAGTAGTTAGTAGACAGGAGCTGGGTACCAGTATTAGTAGTTAGTAGACTGTAGCTGGGTACCAGTATTAGTAATTAGTAGACAGGAGCTGGGTACCAGTATAAGTAGTTAGTAGACCGTAGCTGGGTACCACTATTAGTAGTTAGTAGACAGGAGCTGGGTACCAGTATTAGTAGTTAGTAGACAGGAGCTGGGTACCAGTATTAGTAGTTAGTAGACAGGAGCTGGGTACCAGTATTAGCAGTTAGTAGACAGGTGCTGGGTACCAGTAGTAGTAGTTAGTAGACAGGAGCTGGGTACCAGTATTAGTAGTTAGTAGACAGTAGCTGGGTACCAGTATTAGTAGTTAGTAGACAGGAGCTGGGTACCAGTATTAGTAGTTAGTAGACAGGAGCTGGGTACCAGTATTAGTAGTTAGTAGACAGGAGCTGGGTACCAGTATTAGTAGTTAGTAGACAGGAGCTGGGTACCAGTATTAGTAGTTAGTAGACAGGAGCTGGGTACAAGTATTAGTAGTTAGTAGACAGGAGCTGGGTACCAGTATTAGTAGTTAGTAGACAGGAGCTGGATACCAGTATTAGTAGATAGTAGACAGGAGCTGGGTACCAGTATTAGTAGTTAGTAGACAGGAGCTGGGTACCAGTATTAGTAGTTAGTAGACCGTAGCTGTGTACCAGTATTAGTAGTTAGTAGACAGGAGCTGGGTACCAGTATTAGTAGTTAGTAGACAGGAGCTGGGTACCAGTATTAGTAGTTAGTAGACAGGAGCTGGGTACCAGTATTAGTAGTTAGTAGACAGGAGCTGGGTACCAGTATTAGTAGTTAGTAGACAGGAGCTAAGTACCAGTATTAGTAGTTAGTAGACAGGAACTGGGTACCAGTATTAGTAGTTAGTAGACTGTAGCTGGACACCAGTATTAGTAGTTAGTAGACCGAAGCTGGGTACCAGTATTAGTAGTTGGTAGACAGGAGCTGGGTACCACTATTAGTAGTTAGTAGACAGGAGCAGGGTACCAGTATTAGTAGTTAGTAGACAGGAGCTGGATACCAGTATTAGTAGTTAGTAGACAAGAGCTGGGTACCAGTATTAGTAGTTAGTAGACAGGAGCTGGGTACCAGTATTAGTAGTTAGTAGACAGGAGCTGGGTACCAGTATTAGTAGTTATTAGACCGTAGCTGTGTACCAGCATTAGTAGTTAGTAGACCGAAGCTGGGTACCAGTATTAGTAGTTAGTAGACCGTAGCTGGGTACCGGTATTAGTAGTTAGTAGACAGGAGCTGGGTACCAGTATTAGTAGTTAGTAGACAGGAGCTGGGTACCAGTATTAGTAGTTAGTAGACAGGAGCTGGGTACCAGTATTAGTAGTTAGTAGACAGGAGCTGGGTACCAGTATTAGTAGTTATTAGACCGTAGCTGGGTACCAGGATTAGTAGTTAGTAGACAGGAGCTGGGTACCAGTATTAGTAGTTAGTAGACAGGAGCTTGGGACCAGTTTTAGTAGTTAGAAGACCGTAGCTGGGTACCAGTATTAGTAGTTAGTAGATAGGAGCTGGGTACCAGTATTAGTAGTTAGTAGACAGGAGCTGGGTACCAGTATTAGTAGTTAGTAGACAGGAGCTGGGTACCAGTATTAGTAGTTAGTAGACACGAGCTGGGTACCAGTATTAGTAGTTAGTAGACAGGAGCTGGGTACCAGTATTAGTAGTTAGTAGACAGGAGCTGGGTACCAGTATTAGTAGTTAGTAGACCGTAGCTGGGTACCAGTATTAGTAGTTAGTAGACAGGAGCTGGGTACCAGTTATAGTAGTTAGTAGACAGGAGCTGGGTACCAATATTAGTAGTTAGTAGACAGGAGCTGGGTAACAGTATTAGTAGTTAGTAGACCGTAGCTGGGTACCAGTATTAGTTGTAGGTAGACAGGAGCTGGGTACCAGTATTAGTAGTTAGTAGACAGGAGCTGGGTACCAATATTAGTAGTTAGTAGAAAGAGCTGGATACCAGTATTAGTAGTTAGCAGACAGGAGCTGGGTACCAGTATTAGTAGTTAGTAGACAGGAGCTGGGTACCAGTATTTGTAGTTAGTAGACTGTAGCTGGACATCAGTATTAGTAGTTAGTAGACTGTACCTGGATACCAGTTTTAGTAGTTAGTAGACTGTAGCTGGATACCAGTATTAGTAGTTAGTAGACTGTAGCTGGATACCAGTTTTTGTAGTTAGTAGACAGGAGCTGGATACCAGAATTAGTAGTTAGTAGACAGGAGCTGGATACCAGTATTAGTAGTTAGTAGACAGGAGCTGAATACCAGTATTAGTAGTTATTAGACAGGATTTGGATACCAGAATTAGTAGTTAGTAGACAGGAGCTGGATACCAGAATTAGTAGTTAGTAGACAGGAGCTGGATACCAGAATTAGTAGTTAGTAGACTGTAGCTGGATACCAGTATTAGTAGTTAGTAGACAGGAGCTGGATACCAGTATTAGTAGTTAGTAGACCGTAGCTGGGTACCAGTATTAGTAGTTAGTAGACTGTAGATGGATACCAGTATTAGTTGTTAGTAGACAGGAGCTGGATACCAGTATTAGTAGTTAGTGGACAGGAGCTGGATACCAGAATTAGTAGTTAGTAGACAGGAGCTGGATACTAGAATTAGTAGTTAGTAGACAGGAGCTGGATACCAGAATTAGTAGTTAGTAGACTGTAGCTGGATACCAGTATTAGTAGTTAGTAGACAGGAGCTGGATACCAGTATTAGTAGTTAGTAGACAGGATTTGGATACCAGAATTAGTAGTTAGTAGACATGAGCTGGTAACCAGTATTATTAGTTAGTAGACAGGAGCTGGATACCAGAATTAGTAGTTAGTAGACATGAGCTGGATACCAGTATTAGTAGTTAGTAGACAGGAGCTGGATACCAGTATTAGTAGTTAGTAGACAGGAGCTGCATACCAGAATTAGTAGTTAGTAGACAGGAGCTGGATACCAGAATTAGTAGTTAGTAGACAGGAGCTGGATACCAGAATTAGTAGTTAGTAGACTGTAGCTGGATACCAGTATTAGTAGTTAGTAGACAGGAGCTGGATACCAGTATTAGTAGTTAGTAGACCGTAGCTGGGTACCAGTATTAGTAGTTAGTAGACTGTAGCTGGATACCAGTATTAGTAGTTAGTAGACCGTAGCTGGATACCAGTATTAGTAGTTAGTATACTGTAGCTGGATACCAGTATTAGTAGTTAGTAGACAGGAGCTGGATACCAGTATTAGTAGTTAGTAGACAGGACCTGGATACCAGTATTAGTAGTTAGTAGACTGTAGCTGGATACCAGTATTAGTAGTTAGTAGACAGGGGCTGGATACCAGTATTAGTAGTTAGTAGACAGGAGCTGGATACCAGTATTAGTAGCTAGTAGACTGTAGCTGGATACCAGTATTAGTAGTTAGTAGACCGTAGCTGGGTACCAGTATTAGTAGTTAGTAGACTGTAGCTGGAATCCAGTATTAGTAGTTAATAGACAGGAGCTGGATACCAGTATTAGTAGTTAGTAGACTGTAGCTGGGTACCAGTATTAGTAGTTAGTTGACAGGAGCTGGATACCAGTATTAGTAGTTAGTAGACAGGAGCTGGATACCAGTATTAGTAGTTAGTAAACTGTAGCTGGGTACCAGTATTAGTAGTTAATAGACAGGAGCTGGATACCAGTATTAGTAGTTAGTAGACTAGCTGGGTACCAGTATTAGTAGTTAATAGACAGGAGCTGGATACCAGTATTAGTAGTTAGTAGACTGTAGCTGGGTACCAGTATTAGTAGTTAGTAGACAGGAGCTGGGTACCAGTATTAGTAGTTAGTAGACTGTAGCTGGATACCAGTATTAGTAGTTAGTAGACTGTAGCTGGGTACCAGTATTAGTAGTTAGTAGACTGTAGCCGGATACCAGTATTAGTAGTTAGTAGACTGTAGCTGGATTCCAGTATTAGTAGTTAGTAGACTGTAGCTGGGTACCAGTATTAGTAGTTAGTAGACAGGAGCTGGGTACCAGTATTAGTAGTTAGTAGACTGTAGCTGGGTACCAGTATTAGTAGTTAGTAGACTGTAGCTGGATACCAGTATTAGTAGTTAGTAGACTGTAGCTGGATACCAGTATTAGTAGTTAGTAGACTGTTGCTGGATACCAGTATTAGTAGTGAGTAGACTGTAGCAGGATACCAGTATTAGTAGTTAGTAGACAGGAGCTGGGTACCAGTATTAGTAGTTAGTAGACAGGAGCTGGATACCAGTATTAGTAGTTAGTAGACAGGAGCTGGATACCAGTATTAGTAGTTTGTACAGTGTAGCTGGGTACCAGTAATAGTAGTTAGTAGACAGGAGCTGGGTACCAGTATTAGTAGTTAGTAGACAGGAGCTGGGTACCAGTATTAGTAGTTAGTAGACAGGAGCTGGGTACCAGTATTAGTAGTTAGTAGACAGGTGCTGGGTACCAGTATTAGCAGTTGGTAGACAGGAGCTGTATACCAGTATTAGTAGATAGTAGACAGGAGCTGGGTACCAGCATTAGTAGTTAGTAGACAGGAGCTGGGGACCAGTATTAGTAGTTAGTAGACCGTAGCTGGGTACCAGTATTAGTAGTTAGTAGACAGGAGCTGGGTACCAGTATTAGTAGTTAGTAGACAGGAGCTGGGTACCAGTATTAGTTGTTAGTAGACAGGAACTGGGTACCAGTATTAGTAGTTAGTAGACTGTAGCTGGACACCAGTATTAGTAGTTAGTAGAGCGTAGCTGGGTACCAGTATTAGTAGTTAGTAGACAGGAGCTGGGTACCACTATTAGTAGTTAGTAGACATGAGCTGGGTACCAGTATTAGTAGTTAGTTGACAGGAGCTGGGTACCAGTATTAGTAGTTAGTAGACATGAGCTGGTAACCAGTATTAGTAGTTAGTAGACAGGAGCTGGGTACCAGTATTAGTAGTTAGTAGACATGAGCTGGATACCAGTATTAGTAGTTAGTAGACAGGAGCTGGATACCAGTATTAGTAGTTAGTAGACAGGAGCTGGATACCAGAATTAGTAGTTAGTAGACAGGAGCTGGATACCGGAATTAGTAGTTAGTAGACAGGAGCTGGATACCAGAATTAGTAGTTAGTAGACTGTAGCTGGATACCAGTATTAGTGGTTAGTAGACAGGAGCTGGATACCAGTATTAGTAGTTAGTAAACCGTAGCTGGGTACCAGTATTAGTAGTTAGTAGACTGTAGCTGGATACCAGTATTAGTAGTTAGTAGACCGTAGCTGGATACCAGTATTAGTAGTTAGTAGACTGTAGCTGGATACCAGTATTAGTAGTTAGTAGACAGGAACTGGATACCAGTATTAGTAGTTAGTAGACTGTAGCTGGATACCAGTATTAGTAGTTAGTAGACAGGAGCTGGATACCAGTATTAGTAGTTAGTAGAGAGGAGCTGGATACCAGTATTAGTAGTTAGTAGACTGTAGCTGGATACCAGTATTAGTCGTTAGTAGACAGGAGATGGATACCAGTATTAGTAGTTAATAGACAGGAGCTGGGTACCAGTATTAGTAGTTAGTAGACTGTAGCCGGATACCAGTATTAGTAGTTAGTAGACAGGAGCTGGATACCAGTATTAGTAGTTAGTAGACAGGAGCTGGATACCAGTATTAGTAGCTAATAGACTGTAGCTGGATACCAGTATTAGTAGTTAGTAGACCGTAGATGGGTATTAGTAGTTAGTAGACTGTACCTGGAATCCAGTATTAGTAGTTAATAGACAGGAGCTGGATACCAGTATTAGTAGTTAGTAGACTGTAGCTGGGTACCAGTATTAGTAGTTAGTAGACAGGAGCGGGATACCAGTATTAGTAGTTAGTAGACAGGAGCTGGATACCAGTATTAGTAGTTAGTAGACTGTAGTTGGGTACCAGTATTAGTAGTTAATAGAGAGGAGCTGGATACCAGTATTAGTAGTTAGTAGACTGTAGCTGGGTACCAGTATTAGTAGTTAATACACAGGAGCTGGATACCAGTATTAGTAGTTAGTAGACTGTAGCTGGATTCCAGTATTAGTAGTTAGTAGACCGTAGCTGGGTACCAGTATTAGTAGTTAGTAGACCGTAGCTGGAATCCAGTATTAGTAGTTAGTAGACCGTAGCTGGGTACCAGTATTAGTAGTTAGTAGACTGTAGCTGGAATCCAGTATTAGTAGTTAGTAGACCGTAGCTGGGTACCAGTATTAGTAGTTAGTAGAGAGGAGCTTGATACCAGTATTAGTAGTTAGTAGACAGGAGCTGGATACCAGTATTAGTAGTTAGTAGACAGGAGCTGGGTACCAGTATTAGTAGTTAGTAGACAGGAGCTGGATACCAGTATTAGTAGATAGTAGACAGGAGCTGGATACCAGTATTAGTAGTTAGTAGACAGGAGCTGGGTACCAGTATTAGTAGTTAGTAGACAGGAGCTGGGTACCAGTATTAGTAGTTAGTAGACCGTAGCTGTGTACCAGTATTAGTAGTTAGTAGACAGGAGCTGGGTACCAGTATTAGTAGTTAGTAGACAGGAGCTGGGTACCAGTATTAGTAGTTAGTAGAACGGAACTGGGTACCAGTATTAGTAGTTAGTAGACTGTAGCTGGACACCAGTATTAGTAGTTAGTAGACCGTAGCTGGGTACCAGTATTAGTAGTTAGTAGACAGGAGCTGGGTACCACTATTAGTAGTTAGTAGACAGGAGCTGGGTACCAGTATTAGTAGTTAGTAGACAGGAGCTGGATACCAGTATTAGTAGTTAGTAGACAGGAGCTGGGTACCAGTATTAGTAGTTAGTAGACCGTAGCTGGGTACCAGTATTAGTAGTTAGTAGACAGGAGCTGGGTACCAGTATTAGTAGTTAGTAGACCGTAGCTGTGTACCAGCATTAGTAGTTAGTAGACCGTAGCTTGGTACCAGTATTAGTAGTTAGTAGACCGTAGCTGGGTACGGGTATTAGTAGTTAGTAGACAGGAGCTGGGTACCAGTATTAGAAGTTAGTAGACAGGAGCTGGGTACCAGTATTAGTAGTTAGTAGACAGGAGCTGGGTACCAGTATTAGTAGTTAGTAGACAGGAGCTGGGTACCAGTATTAGTAGTTAGTAGACCGTAGCTGGGTACCAGGATTAGTAGTTAGTAGACAGGAGCTGGGTACCAGTATTAGTAGTTAGTAGACCGTAGCTGGGTACCAGCATTAGTAGTTAGTAGACAGGAGCTGGGTACCAGTATTAGTAGTTAGTAGACAGGAGCTGGGTACCAGTTTTAGTAGTTAGAAGACCGTAGCTGGGTACCAGTATTAGTAGTTAGTAGATAGGAGCTGGGTACCAGTGTTAGTAGTTGGTAGACAGGAGCTGGGTACCAGTATTAGTAGTTAGTAGACAGGAGCTGGGTACCAGTATTAGTAGTTAGTAGACTGTAGCTGGATACCTGTATTAGTAGTTAGTAGACTGTAGCTGGGTACCAGTATTAGTAGTTAGTAGACAGGAGCTGGGTACCAGTATTAGTAGTTAGTAGACTGTAGCTGGATACCAGTATTAGTAGTTAGTAGACTGTATCTGGGTACCAGTATTAGTAGTTAGTATACTGTAGCTGGATACCAGTATTAGTAGTTAGTAGACAGGTGCTGGATACCAGTATTAGTAGTTAGTATACTGTAGCTGGGTACCAGTATTAGTAGTTAGTAGACTGTAGCTGGATACCAGTATTAGTCGTTAGTAGACAGGAGCTGGATACCAGTATCAGTAGTTAGTAGACTGTAGCTGGAAACCAGTATTAGTCGTTAGTAGACAGGAGATGGATACCAGTATTAGTAGTTAGTAGACAGGAGCTGGGTACCAGTATTAGTAGTTAGTAGACTGTAGCTGGATACCAGTATTAGTCGTTAGTAGACAGGAGCTGTATACCAGTATCAGTAGTTAGTAGACTGTAGCTGGATACCAGTATTAGTCGTTAGTAGACAGGAGATGGATACCAGTATTAGTAGTTAGTAGACAGGAGCTGGATACCAGTATTAGTAGTTAGTAGACTGTAGCTGGATACCAGTATTAGTAGTTAGTAGACAGGAGCTGGATACCAGTATTAGTACCTAGTAGACTGTAGCTGGATACCAGTATTAGTAGTTAGTAAACCGTAGCTGGGTACCAGTATTAGTAGTTAGTAGACTGTAGCTGGAATCCAGTATTTGTAGTTAATAGACAGGAGCTGGATACCAGTATTAGTAGTTAGTAGACTGTAGCTGGGTACTAGTATTAGTAGTTAGTAGACAGGAGCGGGATACCAGTATTAGTAGTTAGTAGACAGGAGCTGGGTACCAGTATTAGTAGTTAGTAGACTGTAGTTGGGTACCAGTATTAGTAGTTAATAGAGAGGAGCTGGATACCAGTATTAGTAGTTAGTAGACTGTAGCTGGGTACCAGTATTAGTAGTTAATAGACAGGAGCTGGATACCAGTATTAGTAGTTAGTAGACTGTAGCTGGAATCCAGTATTAGTAGTTAGTAGACCGTAGCTGGGTACCAGTATTAGTAGTTAGTAGACCGTAGCTGGAATCCAGTATTAGTAGTTAGTAGACCGTAGCTGGGTACCAGCATTAGTAGTTAGTAGACTGTAGCTGGAATCCAGTATTAGTAGTTAGTAGACCGTAGCTGGGTACCAGTATTAGTAGTTAGTAGAGAGGAGCTTGATACCAGTATTAGTAGTTAGTAGACAGGAGCTGGGTACCAGTATTAGTAGTTAGTAGACAGGAGCTGGGTACCAGTATTAGTAGTTAGTAGACAGGAGCTGGGTACCAGTATTAGTAGTTAGTAGACAGGAGCTGGATACCAGTATTAGTAGATGGTAGACAGGAGCTGGGTACTAGTATTAGTAGTTAGTAGACAGGAGCTGGGTACCAGTATTACTAGTTAGTAGACCGTAGCTGTGTACCAGTATTAGTAGTTAGTAGACAGGAGCTGGGTACCAGTATTAGTAGTTAGTAGACTGTAGCTGGATACCAGTATTAGTAGTTAGTAGACAGGAGCTGGGTACCAGTATTAGTAGTTAGTAGAATGTAGCTGGATACCAGTATTAGTAGTTAGTAGACAGGAGCTGGATACCAGTATAAGTAGTTAGTAGACTGTAGCTGGATACCAGTATTAGTAGTTAGTAGACAGGAGCTGGGTACCAGTATTAGTAGTTACTAGACTGTAGCTGGATACCAGTATTAGCAGTTAGTAGACTGTAGCTGGATACCAGTATTAGTAGTTAGTAGACAGGACCTGGGTACCAGTTTTAGTAGTTAGTAGACAGGAGCTGGGTACCAGTATTAGTAGTTAGTAGACAGGTGCTGGATACCAGAATTAGTAGTTAGTAGACAGGAGCTGGGTACCAGTATTAGTAGTTAGTAGACAGGAGCTGGATACCAGTATTAGTAGTTAGTAGACAGGAGCTGGATACCAGTATTAGTAGTTAGTACACAGGACCTGGGTACCAGTATTAGTAGTTAGTAGACAGGAGCTGGGTACAAGTATTAATAGTTAGTAGACAGTATCTGGATACCAGTGTTAGTAGTAATAGACAGGACCTGGGTACCAGTATTAGTAGTTAGTAGACAGGAGCTGGGTACCAGTATTAGTAGTTAGTAGACTGTAGCTGGATACCAGTATTTGTAGTTAGTAGACTGTTGCTGGATACCAGTATTAGTAGTTAGTAGACAGGAGCTGGATACCAGTATTAGTAGTTAGTAGACAGGAGCTGGATACCAGTATTAGTAGTTAGTAGACTGTAGCTGGATACCAGTATTAGTAGTTAGTAGACTGTAGCTGGATACCAGTATTAGTGGTTAGTAGACAGGTGCTGGGTACCAGTATTAGTAGTGAGTAGACTGTAGCTGGATACCAGTATTAGTAGTTAGTAGACAGGAGCTGGGTACCAGTATTAGTAGTTAGTAGACAGGAGCTGGATACCAGTATTAGTAGTTAGTAGACAGGAGCTGGATACCAGTATTAGTAGTTTGTACACTGTAGCTGGGTACCAGTATTAGTAGTTAGTAGACAGGAGCTGGGTACCAGTATTAGTAGTTAGTAGACTGTAGCTGGGTACCAGTATTAGTAATTAGTAGACAGGAGCTGGGTACCAGTATAAGTAGTTAGTAGACCGTAGCTGGGTACCACTATTAGTAGTTAGTAGACAGGAGCTGGGTACCAGTATTAGTAGTTAGTAGACAGGAGCTGGGTACCAGTATTAGTAGTTAGTAGACAGGAGCTGGGTACCAGTATTAGTAGTTAGTAGACAGGAGCTGACTACCAGTATTAGTAGTTAGTAGACAGGAGCTGGGTACCAGTATTAGTAGTTAGTAGACTGTAGCTGGGTACCAGTATTAGTAGTTAGTAGACAGGAGCTGGGTACCAGTATTAGTAGTTAGTAGACAGGAGCTGGGTACCAGTATTAGTAGTTAGTAGACAGGAGCTGGATACCAGTATTAGTAGATAGTAGACAGGAGCTGGGTACCAGTATTAGTAGTTAGTAGGCAGGAGCTGGGGACCAGTATTAGTAGTTAGTAGACCGTAGCTGGGTACCAGTATTAGTAGTTAGTAGACAGGAGCTGGGTACCAGTATTAGTAGTTAGTAGACAGGAGCTGAATACCAGTATTAGTTGTTAGTAGACAGGAACTGGGTACCAGTATTAGTAGTTAGTAGACTGTAGCTGGACACCAGTATTAGTAGTTAGTAGAGCGTAGCTGGGTACCAGTATTAGTAGTTAGTAGACAGGAGCTGGGTACCACTATTAGTAGTTAGTAGACATGAGCTGGGTACCAGTATTAGTAGTTAGTTGACAGGAGTTGGGTACCAGTATTAGTAGTTAGTAGACAGGAGCTGGGTACCAGTATTAGTAGTTAGTAGACCGTAGCTGGGTACCAGTATTAGTAGCTAGTAGACCGTAGCTGGGTACCAGCATTAGTAGTTAGTAGACCGTAGCTGGGTACCAGTATTAGTAGTTAGTAGACAGGAGCTGGATACCAGAATTAGTAGTTAGTAGACAGGAGCTGGATACCAGAATTAGTAGTTAGTAGACTGTAGCTGGATACCAGTATTAGTAGTTAGTAGACAGGAGCTGGATACCAGTATTAGTAGTTAGTAGACCGTAGCTGGGTACCAGTATTAGTAGTTAGTAGACTGTAGCTGGATACCAGTATTAGTAGTTAGTAGACCGTAGCTGGATACCAGTATTAGTAGTTAGTATACTGTAGCTGGATACCAGTATTAGTAGTTAGTAGACAGGAGCTGGATACCAGTATTAGTAGTTAGTAGACAGGACCTGGATACCAGTATTAGTAGTTAGTAGACTGTAGCTGGATACCAGTATTAGTAGTTAGTAGACAGGAGCTGGATACCAGTATTACTAGTTAGTAGACTGTAGCTGGATACCAGTATTAGTCGTTAGTAGACAGGAGATGGATACCAGTATTAAAAGTTAGTAGACAGGAGCTGGGTACCAGTATTAGTAGTTAGTAGACTGTAGCTGGATACCAGTATTAGTAGTTAGTAGACAGGAGCTGGATACCAGTATTAGTAGTTAGTAGACAGGAGCTGGATACCAGTATTAGTAGCTAGTAGACTGTAGCTGGATACCAGTATTAGTAGTTAGTAGACCGTAGCTGGGTACCAGTATTAGTAGTTAGTAGACTGTAGCTGGAATCCAGTATTAGTAGTTAATAGACAGGAGCTGGATACCAGTATTAGTAGTTATTAGACAGGATTTGGATACCAGAATTAGTGGTTAGTAGACAGGAGCTGGATACCAGAATTAGTAGTTAGTAGACAGGAGCTGGATACCAGAATTAGTAGTTAGTAGACTGTAGCTGGATACCAGTATTAGTAGTTAGTAGACAGGAGCTGGATACCAGTATTAGTAGTTAGTAGACCGTAGCTGGGTACCAGTATTAGTAGTTAGTAGGCTGTAGCTGGATACCAGTATTAGTAGTTAGTAGACAGGAGCTGGATACCAGTATTAGTAGTTAGTGCACAGGAGCTGGATGCCAGAATTAGTAGTTAGTAGACAGGAGCTGGATAACAGAATTAGTAGTTAGTAGACAGGAGCTGGATACCAGAATTAGTAGTTAGTAGACTGTAGCTGGGTACCAGTATTAGTAGTTAGTAGACTGTAGCTGGATACCAGTATTAGTAGTTAGTAGACTGTAGCTGGATACCAGTATTAGTAGTTAGTAGACTGTAGCTGGATACCAGTATTAGTAGTTAGTAGACTGTACCTGGGTACCAGTATTAGCATTTAGCAGACTGTATCTGGGTACCAGTATTAGTAGTTAGTAGACAGGAGCTGGATACCAGTATTAGGAGTTAGTAGACTGTAGCTGGATACCAGTATTAGTAGCTAGTAGACTGTAGCTGGGTACCAGTATTAGCAGTTAGTAGACTGTAGCTGGATACTAGTATTAGCAGTTAGTAGATTGCAGCTGGGTACCAGTATTAGTAGTTAGTAGACTGTAGCTGGATACCAGTATTAGTAGTTAGTAGACTGTACCTGGGTACCAGTATTAGTAGTTAGTAGACTGTAGCTGGGTACCAGTATTAGTAGTTAGTAGACTGTAGCTAGATACCAGTATTAGTAGTTAGTAGACTGTAGCTGGGTACCAGTATTAGTAGTTTGTAAACTGTAGCTGGGTACCAGTATTAGTAGTTAGTAGACTGTAGCTAGATACCAGTATTAGTAGTTAGTAGACTGTAGCTGGATACCAGTATTAGTAGTTAGTAGACCGTAGCTGGATACCAGTATTAGTAGTCAGTAGACTGTAGCTGGGTACCAGTATCAGTAGTTAGTAGACTGTAGCTGGGTACCAGTATTAGTAGTTAGTAGACTGTAGCTGGATACCAGTATTAGTAGTTAGTAGACTGTAGCTGGGTACCAGTATTAGTAGTTAGTAGACTGTAGCTGGATACCAGTATTAGTAGTTAGTAGACTGTAGCTGGATACAAGTATTAGTAGTTAGTAGACTGTAGGTGGGTACCAGTATTAGTAGTTAGTAGACAGGAGCTGGGTACCAGTATTAGTAGTTAGTGGACTGTAGCTGGGTACCAGTATTAGTAGTTAGTAGACTGTAGCTGGATACCAGTATTAGTAGTTAGTAGACTGTAGCTGGATACCAGTATTAGTAGTTAGTAGACTGTAGCTGGATACCAGTATTAGTAGTGAGTGGACTGTAGCTGGATACCAGTATTAGTAGTTAGTAGACAGGAGCTGGGTTTCAGTATTAGTAGTTAGTAGACAGGAGCTGGATACCAGTATTAGTAGTTAGTAGACAGGAGCTGGATACCAGTATTAGTAGTTAGTACACTGTAGCTGGGTACCAGTATTAGTAGTTAGTAGACAGGAGCTGGGTACCAGTATTAGTAGTTAGTAGACTGTAGCTGGGTACCAGTATTAGTAATTAGTAGACAGGAGCTGGGTACCAGTATAAGTAGTTAGTAGACAGGAGCTGGGTACCAGTATTAGTAGTTAGTAGACAGGAGCTGGGTACCAGTATTAGTAGTTAGTAGACAGGAGCTGGGTACCAGTATTAGCAGTTAGTAGACAGGAGCTGGGGGCCAGTATTAGTAGTTAGTAGACAGGAGCTGGGTACCAGTATTAGTAGTTAGTAGAAAGTAGCTGGGTACCAGTATTAGTAGTTAGTAGACAGGAGCTGGGTACCAGTATTAGTAGTTAGTAGACAGGAGCTGGGTACCAGTATTAGTAGTTAGTAGACAGGAGCTGGGTACCAGTATTAGTAGTTAGTAGACAGGAGCTGGGTACCAGTATTAGTAGTTAGTAGACAGGAGCTGGGTACCAGTATTAGTAGTTAGTAGACAGGAGCTGGGTACCAGTATTAGTAGTTAGTAGACAGGAGCTGGATACCAGTATTAGTAGATAGTAGACAGGAGCTGGGTACCAGTATTAGTAGTTAGTAGACAGGAGCTGGGTACCAGTATTAGTAGTTAGTAGACCGTAGCTGTGTACCAGTATTAGTAGTTAGTAGACAGGAGCTGGGTACCAGTATTAGTAGTTAGTAGACAGGAGCTGGGTACCAGTATTAGTAGTTAGTAGACAGGAGCTGGGTACCAGTATTAGTAGTTAGTAAACAGGAGCTGGGTACCAGTATTAGTAGTTAGTAGACAGGAGCTGGGTACCAGTATTAGTAGTTAGTAGACAGGAACTGGGTACCAGTATTAGTAGTTAGTAGACTGTAGCTGGACACCAGTATTAGTAGTTAGTAGACCGTAGCTGGGTACCGGTATTAGTAGTTGGTAGACAGGAGCTGGGTACCACTATTAGTAGTTACTAGACAGGAGCAGGGTACCAGTATTAGTAGTTAGTAGACAGGAGCTGGATACCAGTATTAGTAGTTAGTAGACAAGAGCTGGGTACCAGTATTAGTAGTTAGTAGACCGTAGCTGGGTACCAGTATTAGTAGTTAGTAGACAGGAGCTGGGTACCAGTATTAGTAGTTATTAGACCGTAGCTGTGTACCAGCATTAGTAGTTAGTAGACCGTAGCTGGGTACCAGTATTAGTAGTTAGTAGACCGTAGCTGGGTACCGGTATTAGTAGTTAGTAGACAGGAATTGGGTACCAGTATTAGTAGTTAGTAGACAGGAGCTGGGTACCAGTATTAGTAGTTAGTAGACAGGAGCTGGGTACCAGTATTAGTAGTTAGTAGACAGGAGCTGGGTACCAGTATTAGTAGTTAGTAGACCGTAGCTGGGTACCAGGATTAGTAGTTAGTAGACAGGAGCTGGGTACCAGTATTAGTAGTTAGTAGACAGGAGCTGGGTACCAGTTTTAGTGGTTAGAAGACCGTAGCTGGGTACCAGTATTATTAGCTAGTAGATAGGAGCTGGGTTCCAGTATTAGTAGTTAGTAGACAGGAGCTGGGTACCAGTATTAGTAGTTAGTAGACAGGAGCTGGGTACCAGTATTAGTAGTTAGTAGACACGAGCTGGGTACCAGTATTAGTAGTTAGTAGACAGGAGCTGGGTACCAGTATTAGTAGTTAGTAGAAAGGAGCTGGGTACCAGTATTAGTAGTTAGTAGACCGTAGCTGGGTACCAGCATTAGTAGTTAGTAGACAGGAGCTGGGTACCAGTTATAGTAGTTAGTAGACAGGAGCTGGGTACCAATATTAGTAGTTAGTAGACAGGAGCTGGGTAACAGTATTAGTAGTTAGTAGACCGTAGCTGGGTACCAGTATTAGTTGTAGGTAGACAGGAGCTGGGTACCAGTATTAGTAGTTAGTAGACAGGAGCTGGGTACCAATATTAGTAGTTAGTAGAAAGAGCTGGATACCAGTATTAGTAGTTAGCAGACAAGAGCTGGGTACCAGTATTAGTAGTTAGTAGACGGGAGCTGGGTACCAGTATTTGTAGTTAGTAGACTGTAGCTGGACATCAGTATTAGTAGTTAGTAGACTGTACCTGGATACCAGTTTTAGTAGTTAGTAGACTGTAGCTGGATACCAGTATTAGTAGTTAGTAGACTGTAGCTGGATACCAGTTTTAGTAGTTAGTAGACAGGAGCTGGATACCAGAATTAGTAGTTAGTAGACAGGAGCTGGATACCAGTATTAGTAGTTAGTAGACAGGAGCTGAATACCAGTATTAGTAGTTATTAGACAGGATTTGGATACCAGAATTAGTGGTTAATAGACAGGAGCTGGATACCAGAATTAGTAGTTAGTAGACAGGAGCTGGATACCAGAATTAGTAGTTACTAGACTGTAGCTGGATACCAGTATTAGTAGTTAGTAGACAGGAGCTGGATACCAGTATTAGTAGTTAGTAGACCGTAGCTGGGTACCAGTATTAGTAGTTAGTAGGCTGTAGCTGGATACCAGTATTAGTAGTTAGTAGACAGGAGCTGGATACCAGTATTAGTAGTTAGTGCACAGGAGCTGGATGCCAGAATTAGTAGTTAGTAGACAGGAGCTGGATACCAGAATTAGTAGTTAGTAGACAGGAGCTGGATACCAGAATTAGTAGTTAGTAGACTGTAGCTGGGTACCAGTATTAGTAGTTAGTAGACTGTAGCTGGATACCAGTATTAGTAGTTAGTAGACTGTAGCTGGATACCAGTATTAGTAGTTAGTAGACTGTAGCTGGATACCAGTATTAGTAGTTAGTAGACTGTACCTGGGTACCAGTATTAGCAGTTAGTAGACTGTATCTGGGTACCAGTATTAGTAGTTAGTAGACAGGAGCTGGATACCAGTATTAGGAGTTAGTAGACTGTAGCTGGATACCAGTATTAGTAGTTAGTAGACTGTAGCTGGGTACCAGTATTAGCAGTTAGTAGACTGTAGCTGGATACCAGTATTAGCAGTTAGTAGATTGCAGCTGGGTACCAGTATTAGTAGTTAGTAGACTGTAGCTGGATACCAGTATTAGTAGTTAGTAGACTGTACCTGGGTACCAGTATTAGTAGTTAGTAGACTGTAGCTGGGTACCAGTATTAGTAGTTAGTAGACTGTAGCTAGATACCAGTATTAGTAGTTAGTAGACTGTAGCTGGGTACCAGTATTAGTAGTTTGTAAACGGTAGCTGGGTACCAGTATTAGTAGTTAGTAGACTGTAGCTAGATACCAGTATTAGTAGTTAGTAGACTGTAGCTGGATACCAGTATTAGTAGTTAGTAGACCGTAGCTGGGTACCAGTATTAGTAGTTAGTAGACTGTAGCTGGGTACCAGTATCAGTAGTTAGTAGACTGTAGCTGGGTACCAGTATTAGTAGTTAGTAGACTGTAGCTGGATACCAGTATTAGTAGTTAGTAGACTGTAGCTGGGTACCAGTATTAGTAGTTAGTAGACAGGATCTTGATACCAGTATTAGTAGTTAGTAGACTGTAGCTGGATACCAGCATTAGTAGTTAGTTGACTGTAGCTGGGTACCAGTATTAGTAGTTAGTAGACAGGAGCTGGATACCAGTATTAGTAGTTAGTAGACAGGAGCTGGATACCAGTATTAGTAGTTAGTACACTGTAGCTGGGTACCAGTATTAGTAGTTAGTAGACCGTAGCTGGGTACCAGTATTAGTAGTTAGTAGACAGGAGCTGGGTACCAGTATTAGTAGTTAGTAGACAGGAGCTGGCTACCAGTATTAGTAGTTAGTAGACAGGTGCTGGGTACCAGTATTAGTAGTTAGTAGATTGTAGCTGGATACCAGTATTAGTAGTTAGTAGACTGTAGATGGGTACCAGTATTAGTAGTTAGTAGACTGTAGCTGGATACCAGTATTAGTAGTTAGTAGACAGGATCTGGATACCAGTATTAGTAGTTAATAGACAGGAGCTGGATACCAGTATTAGTAGTTAATAGAAATATCTGGATACCAGTATTAGTAGTTAGTAGACAGGATCTGGAGAACAGTATTAGTAGTTAGTAGACAGGATCTGGATACCAGTATTAGTAGTTAGTAGACAGGATCTGGATACCATTATTAGTAGTTAGTAGACAGGAGCTGGATACCAGTATTAGTAGTTAGTAGACTGTAGCTGGATACCAGTATTAGTAGTTAGTAGACAGGAGCTGGGTACCAGTATTAGTAGTTAGTAGACTGTAGCTGGGTACCAGTATTAGTAGTTAGTAGACTGTAGCTGGATACCAGTATTAGTAGTTAGTAGACTGTAGCTGGATACCAGTATTAGTAGTTAGTAGACTGTAGGTGGGTACCAGTATTAGTAGTTAGTAGACAGGAGCTGGGTACCAGTATTAGTAGTTAGTGGACTGTAGCTGGGTACCAGTATTAGTAGTTAGTAGACTGTAGCTGGATACCAGTATTAGTAGTTAGTAGACTGTAGCTGGATACCAGTATTAGTAGTTAGTAGACTGTAGCTGGATACCAGTATTAGTAGTGAGTGGACTGTAGCTGGATACCAGTATTAGTAGTTAGTAGACAGGAGCTGGGTTTCAGTATTAGTAGTTAGTAGACAGGAGCTGGATACCAGTATTAGTAGTTAGTAGACAGGAGCTGGATACCAGTATTAGTAGTTAGTACACTGTAGCTGGGTACCAGTATTAGTAGTTAGTAGACAGGAGCTGGGTACCAGTATTAGTAGTTAGTAGACTGTAGCTGGGTACCAGTATTAGTAATTAGTAGACAGGAGCTGGGTACCAGTATAAGTAGTTAGTAGACCGTAGCTGGGTACCACTATTAGTAGTTAGTAGACAGGAGCTGGGTACCAGTATTAGTAGTTAGTAGACAGGAGCTGGGTACCAGTATTAGTAGTTAGTAGACAGGAGCTGGGTACCAGTATTAGCAGTTAGTAGACAGGAGCTGGGGGCCAGTATTAGTAGTTAGTAGACAGGAGCTGGGTACCAGTATTAGTAGTTAGTAGACAGTAGCTGGGTACCAGTATTAGTAGTTAGTAGACAGGAGCTGGGTACCAGTATTAGTAGTTAGTAGACAGGAGCTGGGTACCAGTATTAGTAGTTAGTAGACAGGAGCTGGGTACCAGTATTAGTAGTTAGTAGACAGGAGCTGGGTACCAGTATTAGTAGTTAGTAGACAGGAGCTGGGTACCAGTATTAGTAGTTAGTAGACAGGAGCTGGATACCAGTATTAGTAGATAGTAGACAGGAGCTGGGTACCAGTATTAGTAGTTAGTAGACAGGAGCTGGGTACCAGTATTAGTAGTTAGCAGACCGTAGCTGTGTACCAGTATTAGTAGTTAGTAGACAGGAGCTGGGTACCAGTATTAGTAGTTAGTAGACAGGAGCTGGGTACCAGTATTAGTAGTTAGTAGACAGGAGCTGGGTACCAGTATTAGTAGTTAGTAAACAGGAGCTGGGTACCAGTATTAGTAGTTAGTAGACAGGAGCTGGGTACCAGTATTAGTAGTTAGTAGACAGGAACTGGGTACCAGTATTAGTAGTTAGTAGACTGTAGCTGGACACCAGTATTAGTAGTTAGTAGACCGTAGCTGGGTACCAGTATTAGTAGTTGGTAGACAGGAGCTGGGTACCACTATTAGTAGTTAGTAGACAGGAGCAGGGTACCAGTATTAGTAGTTAGTAGACAGGAGCTGGATACCAGTATTAGTAGTTAGTAGACAAGAGCTGGGTACCAGTATTAGTAGTTAGTAGACCGTAGCTGGGTACCAGTATTAGTAGTTAGTAGACAGGAGCTGGGTACCAGTATTAGTAGTTATTAGACCGTAGCTGTGTACCAGCATTAGTAGTTAGTAGACCGTAGCTGGGTACCAGTATTAGTAGTTAGTAGACCGTAGCTGGGTACCACTATTAGTAGTTAGTAGACAGGAGCTGGGTACCAGTATTAGTAGTTAGTAGACAGGAGCTGGGTACCAGTATTAGTAGTTAGTAGACAGGAGCTGGGTACCAGTATTAGTAGTTAGTAGACAGGAGCTGGGTACCAGTATTAGTAGTTAGTATACCGTAGCTGGGTACCAGGATTAGTAGTTAGTAGACAGGAGCTGGGTACCAGTATTAGTAGTTAGTAGACAGGAGCTGGGTACCAGTTTTAGTGGTTAGAAGACCGTAGCTGGGTACCAGTATTAGTAGTTAGTAGATAGGAGCTGGGTACCAGTATTAGTAGTTAGTAGACAGGAGCTGGGTACCAGTATTAGTAGTTAGTAGACAGGAGTTGGGTACCAGTATTAGTAGTTAGTAGACACGAGCTGGGTACCAGTATTAGTAGTTAGTAGACAGGAGCTGGGTACCAGTATTAGTAATTAGTAGACCGTAGCTGGGTACCAGTATTAGTAGTTAGTAGACAGGAGCTGGGTACCAGTTATAGTAGTTAGTAGACAGGAGCTGGGTACCAATATTAGTAGTTAGTAGACTGTAGCTGGATACCAGTTTTAGTAGTTAGTAGACAGGAGCTGGATACCAGTATTAGTAGTTAGTAGACAGGAGCTGAATACCAGTATTAGTAGTTATTAGACAGGATTTGGATACCAGAATTAGTGGTTAGTAGACAGGAGCTGGATACCAGAATTAGTAGTTAGTAGACAGGAGCTGGATACCAGTATTAGCAGTTAGTAGACTGTAGCTAGATACCAGTATTAGTAGTTAGTAGACTGTAGCTGGATACCAGTATTAGTAGTTAGTAGACCGTAGCTGGGTACCAGTATTAGTAGTTAGTAGACTGTAGCTGGGTACCAGTATCAGTAGTTAGTAGACTGTAGCTGGGTACCAGTATTAGTAGTTAGTAGACTGTAGCTGGATACCAGTATTAGTAGTTAGTAGACTGTAGCTGGGTACCAGTATTAGTAGTTAATAGACTGTAGCTGGGTACCAGTATTAGTAGTTAGTAGACTGTAGCTGGATACCAGTATTGGTAGTTAGTAGAATGTAACTGGATACCAGTATTAGTAGTTAGTAGACTGTAGCTGGGTACCAGTATTAGTAGTTAGTAGACTGTAGCTGGATACCAGTATTAGTAGTTAGTAGACTGTAGCTGGGTACCAGTATTAGTAGTTAGTAGACAGGAGCTGGATACCAGTATTAGTAGTTAGTAGACTGTAGCTGGTTACCAGTATTAGTAGTTAGTAGACCGTAGCTGGATACCAGTATTAGTAGTTAGTAGACTGTAGCTGGATACCAGTATTAGTAGTTAGTAGACTGTAGCTGGATACCAGTATTAGTAGTTAGTAGACCGTAGCTGGATACCAGTATTAGTAGTTAGTAGACTGTAGCTGGATACCAGTATTAGTAGTTAGTAGACCGTAGCTGGATACCAGTATTAGTAGTTAGTAGACTGTAGCTGGATACCTATATTAGTAGTTAGTAGACTGTAGCTGGATACCAGTATTAGTAGTTAGCAGACCGTAGCTGGATACCAGTATTAGTAGTTAGTAGACTGTAGCTGGGTACCAGTATTAGTAGTTAGTAGACAGGAGCTGGATACCAGTATTAGTAGTTAGTAGACTGTAGCTGCGTAACAGTATTAGTAGTTAGTAGACTGTAGCTGGGTACCAGTATTAGTAGTTAGTAGACTGTAGCTGGGTACCAGTATTAGCAGTTAGTAGACTGTAGCTGGATACCAGTATTAGCAGTTAGTAGATTGCAGCTGGGTACCAGTATTAGTAGTTAGTAGACTGTAGCTGGATACCAGTGTTAGTAGTTAGTAGACTGTACCTGGGTACCAGTATTAGTAGTAAATAGACTGTAGCTGGGTACCAGTATTAGTAGTTAGTAGACTGTAGCTAGATACCAGTATTAGTAGTTAGTAGACTGTAGCTGGGTACCAGTATTTGTAGTTTGTAAACTGTAGCTGGGTACCAGTATTAGTAGTTAGTAGACTGAAGCTAGATACTAGTATTAGTAGTTAGTAGACTGTAGCTGGATACCAGTATTAGTAGTTAATAGACAGGAGCTGGATACCAGTATTAGTAGTTAATAGACAGGAGCTGGATACCAGTATTAGTAGTTAGTAGACAGGAGCTGGATACCAGTATTAGTAGTTAGTAGACTGTAGCTGGATACCAGTATTAGTAGTTAATAGACAGGAGCTGGATACCAGTATTAGTAGTTAGTAGACTGTAGCTGGATACCAGTATTAGTAGTTAGTAAACAGGAGCTGGATACCAGTATTAGTAGTTAGTAGACTGTAGCTGGATACCAGTATTAGTAGTTAGTAGACTGTAGCTGGATACCAGTATTAGTAGTTAGTAGACAGGAGCTGGATACCAGTATTAGTAGTTAGTAGACTGTAGCTGGATACCAGTATTAGTAGTTAGTAGACTGTAGCTGGATACCAGTATTAGTAGTTAGTAGACTGTAGCTGGATACCAGTATTAGTAGTTAGTACACAGGAGCTGGATACCAGTATTAGTAGTTAGTAGACTGTAGCTGGATACCAGTATTAGTAGTGAATAGACAGGAGCTGGATACCAGTATTAGTAGTTAATAGACAGGAGCTGGATACCAGTATTAGTAGTTAGTAGACTGTAGCTGGATACCAGTATTAGTGTTTAGTAGACAAGAGCTGGATACCAGTATTAGTAGTTAGTAGACTGTAGCTGGATACCAGTATTAGTAGTTAGTAGACAGGAGCTGGATACAAGTATTAGTAGTTAGTAGACTGTAGCTGGATACCAGTATTAGTAGTTAATAGACAGGAGCTGGATACCAGTATTAGTAGTTAGTAAACTGTAGCTGCATACCAGTATTAGTAGTTAATAGACAGGAGCTGGAAACCAGTATTAGTAGTTAGTAGACTGTAGCTGGATACCAGTATTAGTAGTTAGTAGACTGTAGCTGGGTACCAGTATTAGTAGTTAGTATACTGTAGCTGGGTACCAGTAGTAGTAGTTAGTAGACAGGTGCTGGATACCAGTATTAGTAGTTAGTAGACTGTAGCTGGATACCAGTATTAGTAGTTAGTAGACTGTAGCTGGGTACCAGTTTTAGTAGTTAGTAGACTGTAGCTGGATACCAGTATTAGTAGTTAGTAGACTGTAGCTGGATACCAGTATTAGTAGTTAGTAGACATGAGCTGGATACCAGTATTAGTAGTTAGTAGACTGGAGCTGGATACCAGTATTAGTAGTTAGTAGACTGTAGCTAGGTACCAGTATTAGTAGTTAGTAGACAGGAGCTGGATACCAGTATTAGTAGTTAGTAGACTGTAGCTGCGTACAAGTATTAGTAGTTAGTAGACTGTAGCTGGGTACCAGTATTAGTAGTTAGTAGACTGTAGCTGGGTACCAGTATTAGCAGTTAGTAGACTGTAGCTGGATACCAGTATTAGCAGTTAGTAGATTGCAGCTGGGTACCAGTATTAGTAGTTAGTAGACTGTAGCTGGATACCAGTATTAGTAGTTAGTAGACTGTACCTGGGTACCAGTATTAGTAGTTAGTAGACTGTAGCTGGGTACCAGTATTAGTAGTTAGTAGACTGTAGCTAGATACCAGTATTAGTAGTTAGTAGACTGTAGCTGGGTACCAGTATTAGTAGTTTGTAAACTGTAGCTGGGTACCAGTATTAGTAGTTAGTAGACTGTAGCTAGATACCAGTATTAGTAGTTAGTAGACTGTAGCTGGATACCAGTATTAGTAGTTAGTAGACCGTAGCTGGGTACCAGTATTAGTAGTTAGTAGACTGTAGCTGGGTACCAGTATCAGTAGTTAGTAGACTGTAGCTGGGTACCAGTATTAGTAGTTAGTAGACTGTAGCTGGATACCAGTATTAGTAGTTAGTAGACTGTAGCTGGATACCAGTATTAGTAGTTAGTAGACTGTAGCTGGATACCAGTATTAGTAGTTAGTAGACTATACCTGGGTACCAGTATTAGTAGTTAGTAGACTGTATCTGGGTACCAGTATTAGTAGTTAGTAGACAGGAGCTGGATACCAGTATTAGCAGTTAGTAGACTGTAGCTGGATACCAGTATTGGCAGTTAGTAGATTGCAGCTGGGTACCAGTATTAGTAGTTAGTAGACTGTAGCTGGGTACCAGTATTAGTAGTTAGTAGACTGTAGCTGGATACCAGTATTAGTAGTTAGTAGACTGTAGCTGGGTACCAGTATTAGTAGTTAGTAGACAGGAGCTGGATACCAGTATTAGTAGTTAGTAGACTGTAGCTGGTTACCAGTATTAGTAGTTAGTAGACCGTAGCTGGATACCAGTATTAGTAGTTAGTAGACTGTAGCTGGATACCAGTATTAGTAGTTAGTAGACTGTAGCTGGATACCAGTATTAGTAGTTAGTAGACCGTAGCTGGATACCAGTATTAGTAGTTAGTAGACTGTAGCTGGATACCAGTATTAGTAGTTAGTAGACCGTAGCTGGATACCAGTATGAGTAGTTAGTAGACTGTAGCTGGATACCTATATTAGTAGTTAGTAGACTGTAGCTGGATACCAGTATTAGTAGTTAGTAGACCGTAGCTGGATACCAGTATTAGTAGTTAGTAGACTGTAGCTGGGTACCAGTATTAGTAGTTAGTAGACAGGAGCTGGATACCAGTATTAGTAGTTAGTAGACTGTAGCTGCGTAACAGTATTAGTAGTTAGTAGACTGTAGCTGGGTACCAGTATTAGTAGTTAGTAGACTGTAGCTGGGTACCAGTATTAGCAGTTAGTAGACTGTAGCTGGGTACCAGCATTAGTAGTTAGTAGACAGGAGCTGGGTACCAGTTATAGTAGTTAGTAGACAGGAGCTGGGTACCAATATTAGTAGTTAGTAGACAGGAGCTGGGTAACAGTATTAGTAGTTAGTAGACCGTAGCTGGGTACCAGTATTAGTTGTAGGTAGACAGGAGCTGGGTACCAGTATTAGTAGTTAGTAGACAGGAGCTGGGTACCAATATTAGTAGTTAGTAGAAAGAGCTGGATACCAGTATTAGTAGTTAGCAGACAGGAGCTGGGTACCAGTATTAGTAGTTAGTAGACAGGAGCTGGGTACCAGTATTTGTAGTTAGTAGACTGTAGCTGGACATCAGTATTAGTAGTTAGTAGACTGTACCTGGATACCAGTTTTAGTAGTTAGTAGACTGTAGCTGAATACCAGTATTAGTAGTTAGTAGACTGTAGCTGGATACCAGTTTTAGTAGTTAGTAGACAGGAGCTGGATACCAGAATTAGTAGTTAGTAGACAGGAGCTGGATACCAGTATTAGTAGTTAGTAGACAGGAGCTGAATACCAGTATTAGTAGTTATTAGACAGGATTTGGATACCAGAATTAGTGGTTAGTAGACAGGAGCTGGATACCAGAATTAGTAGTTAGTAGACAGGAGCTGGATACCAGAATTAGTAGTTAGTAGACTGTAGCTGGATACCAGTATTAATAGTTAGTAGACAGGAGCTGGATACCAGTATTAGTAGTTAGTAGACCGTAGCTGGGTACCAGTATTAGTAGTTAGTAGGCTGTAGCTGGATACCAGTATTAGTAGTTAGTAGACCGTAGCTGGATACCAGTATTAGTAGTTAGTAGACTGTAGCTGGATGCCAGAATTAGTAGTTAGTAGACAGGAGCTGGATACCAGAATTAGTAGTTAGTAGACAGGAGCTGGATACCAGAATTAGTAGTTAGTAGACTGTAGCTGGGTACCAGTATTAGTAGTTAGTAGACTGTAGCTGGATACCAGTATTAGTAGTTAGTAGACTGTAGCTGGATACCAGTATTAGTAGTTAGTAGACTGTAGCTGGATACCAGTATTAGTAGTTAGTAGACTGTACCTGGGTACCAGTATTAGCAGTTAGTAGACTGTATCTGGGTACCAGTATTAGTAGTTAGTAGACAGGAGCTGGATACCAGTATTAGGAGTTAGTAGACTGTAGCTGGATACCAGTATTAGTAGTTAGTAGACTGTAGCTGGGTACCAGTATTAGCAGTTAGTAGACTGTAGCTGGATACCAGTATTAGCAGTTAGTAGATTGCAGCTGGGTACCAGTATTAGTAGTTAGTAGACTGTAGCTGGATACCAGTATTAGTAGTTAGTAGACTGTACCTGGGTACCAGTATTAGTAGTTAGTAGACTGTAGCTGGGTACCAGTATTAGTAGTTAGTAGACTGTAGCTAGATACCAGTATTAGTAGTTAGTAGACTGTAGCTGGGTACCAGTATTAGTAGTTTGTAAACTGTAGCTGGGTACCAGTATTAGTAGTTAGTAGACTGTAGCTAGATACCAGTAGTAGTAGTTAGTAGACTGTAGCTGGATACCAGTATTAGTAGTTAGTAGACCGTAGCTGGGTACCAGTATTAGTAGTCAGTAGACTGTAGCTGGGTACCAGTATCAGTAGTTAGTAGACTGTAGCTGGGTACCAGTATTAGTAGTTAGTAGACTGTAGCTGGATACCAGTATTAGTAGTTAGTAGACTGTAGCTGGGTACCAGTATTAGTAGTTAGTAGACTGTAGCTGGATACCAGTATTAGTAGTTAGTAGACTGTAGCTGGATACCAGTATTAGTAGTTAGTAGACTGTAGGTGGGTACCAGTATTAGTAGTTAGTAGACAGGAGCTGGGTACCAGTATTAGTAGTTAGTGGACTGTAGCTGGGTACCAGTATTAGTAGTTAGTAGACTGTAGCTGGATACCAGTATTAGTAGTTAGTAGACTGTAGCTGGATACCAGTATTAGTAGTTAGTAGACTGTAGCTGGATACCAGTATTAGTAGTGAGTGGACTGTAGCTGGATACCAGTATTAGTAGTTAGTAGACAGGAGCTGGGTTTCAGTATTAGTAGTTAGTAGACAGGAGCTGGATACCAGTATTAGTAGTTAGTAGACAGGAGCTGGATACCAGTATTAGTAGTTAGTACACTGTAGCTGGGTACCAGTATTAGTAGTTAGTACACAGGAGCTGGGTACCAGTATTAGTAGTTAGTAGACTGTAGCTGGGTACCAGTATTAGTAATTAGTAGACAGGAGCTGGGTACCAGTATAAGTAGTTAGTAGACCGTAGCTGGGTACCACTATTAGTAGTTAGTAGACAGGAGCTGGGTACCAGTATTAGTAGTTAGTAGACAGGAGCTGGGTACCAGTATTAGCAGTTAGTAGACAGGAGCTGGGGGCCAGTATTAGTAGTTAGTAGACAGGAGCTGGGTACCAGTATTAGTAGTTAGTAGAAAGTAGCTGGGTACCAGTATTAGTAGTTAGTAGACAGGAGCTGGGTACCAGTATTAGTAGTTAGTAGACAGGAGCTGGGTACCAGTATTAGTAGTTAGTAGACAGGAGCTGGGTACCAGTATTAGTAGTTAGTAGACAGGAGCTGGGTACCAGTATTAGTAGTTAGTAGACAGGAGCTGGGTACCAGTATTAGTAGTTAGTAGACAGGAGCTGGGTACCAGTATTAGTAGTTAGTAGACAGGAGCTGGATACCAGTATTAGTAGATAGTAGACAGGAGCTGGGTACCAGTATTAGTAGTTAGTAGACAGGAGCTGGGTACCAGTATTAGTAGTTAGTAGACCGTAGCTGTGTACCAGTATTAGTAGTTAGTAGACAGGAGCTGGGTACCAGTATTAGTAGTTAGTAGACAGGAGCTGGGTACCAGTATTAGTAGTTAGTAGACAGGAGCTGGGTACCAGTATTAGTAGTTAGTAGACAGGAACTGGGTACCAGTTATTAGTAGTTAGTAGACTGTAGCTGGACACCAGTATTAGTAGTTAGTAGACCGTAGCTGGGTACCAGTATTAGTAGTTGGTAGACAGGAGCTGGGTACCACTATTAGTAGTTACTAGACAGGAGCAGGGTACCAGTATTAGTAGTTAGTAGACAGGAGCTGGATACCAGTATTAGTAGTTAGTAGACAAGAGCTGGGTACCAGTATTAGTAGTTAGTAGACCGTAGCTGGGTACCAGTATTAGTAGTTAGTAGACAGGAGCTGGGTACCAGTATTAGTAGTTATTAGACCGTAGCTGTGTACCAGCATTAGTAGTTAGTAGACCGTAGCTGGGTACCAGTATTAGTAGTTAGTAGACCGTAGCTGGGTACCGGTATCAGTAGTTAGTAGACAGGAGCTGGGTACCAGTATTAGTAGTTAGTAGACAGGAGCTGGGTACCAGTATTAGTAGTTAGTAGACAGGAGCTGGGTACCAGTATTAGTAGTTAGTAGACAGGAGCTGGGTACCAGTATTAGTAGTTAGTAGACCGTAGCTGGGTACCAGGATTAGTAGTTAGTAGACAGGAGCTGGGTACCAGTATTAGTAGTTAGTAGACAGGAGCTGGGTACCAGTTTTAGTGGTTAGAAGACCGTAGCTGGGTACCAGTATTATTAGTTAGTAGATAGGAGCTGGGTACCAGTATTAGTAGTTAGTAGACAGGAGCTGGGTACCAGTATTAGTAGTTAGTAGACAGGAGCTGGGTACCAGTATTAGTAGTTAGTAGACACGAGCTGGGTACCAGTATTAGTAGTTAGTAAACAGGAGCTGGGTACCAGTATTAGTAGTTAGTAGACAGGAGCTGGGTACCAGTATTAGTAGTTAGTAGACCGTAGCTGGGTACCAGCATTAGTAGTTAGTAGACAGGAGCTGGGTACCAGTTATAGTAGTTAGTAGACAGGAGCTGGGTACCAATATTAGTAGTTAGTAGACAGGAGCTGGGTAACAGTATTAGTAGTTAGTAGACCGTAGCTGGGTACCAGTATTAGTTGTAGGTAGACAGGAGCTGGGTACCAGTATTAGTAGTTAGTAGACAGGAGCTGGGTACCAATATTAGTAGTTAGTAGAAAGAGCTGGATACCAGTATTAGTAGTTAGCAGACAAGAGCTGGGTACCAGTATTAGTAGTTAGTAGACGGGAGCTGGGTACCAGTATTTGTAGTTAGTAGACTGTAGCTGGACATCAGTATTAGTAGTTAGTAGACTGTACCTGGATACCAGTTTTAGTAGTTAGTAGACTGTAGCCGGATACCAGTATTAGTAGTTAGTAGACTGTAGCTGGATACCAGTTTTAGTAGTTAGTAGACAGGAGCTGGATACCAGAATTAGTAGTTAGTAGACAGGAGCTGGATACCAATATTAGTAGTTAGTAGACAGGAGCTGAATACCAGTATTAGTAGTTATTAGACAGGATTTGGATACCAGAATTAGTGGTTAGTAGACAGGAGCTGGATACCAGAATTAGTAGTTAGTAGACAGGAGCTGGATACCAGAATTAGTAGTTAGTAGACTGTAGCTGGATACCAGTATTAGTAGTTAGTAGACAGGAGCTGGATACCAGTATTAGTAGTTAGTAGGCTGTAGCTGGATACCAGTATTAGTAGTTAGTAGACAGGAGCTGGATACCAGTATTAGTAGTTAGTGCACAGGAGCTGGATGCCAGAATTAGTAGTTAGTAGACAGGAGCTGGATACCAGAATTAGTAGTTAGTAGACAGGAGCTGGATACCAGAATTAGTAGTTAGTAGACTGTAGCTGGGTACCAGTATTAGTAGTTAGTATACTGTAGCTGGATACCAGTATTAGTAGTTAGTAGACTGTAGCTGGATACCAGTATTAGTAGTTAGTAGACTGTAGCTGGATACCAGTATTAGTAGTTAGTAGACTGTACCTGGGTACCAGTATTAGCAGTTAGTAGACTGTATCTGGGTACCAGTATTAGTAGTTAGTAGACAGGAGCTGGATACCAGTATTAGGAGTTAGTAGACTGTAGCTGGATACCAGTATTAGTAGTTAGTAGACTGTAGCTGGGTACCAGTATTAGCAGTTAGTAGACTGTAGCTGGATACCAGTATTAGCAGTTAGTAGATTGCAGCTGGGAACCAGTATTAGTAGTTAGTAGACTGTAGCTGGATACCAGTATTAGTAGTTAGTAGACTGTACCTGGGTACCAGTATTAGTAGTTAGTAGACTGTAGCTGGGTACCAGTATTAGTAGTTAGTAGACTGTAGCTAGATACCAGTATTAGTAGTTAGTAGACTGTAGCTGGGTACCAGTATTAGTAGTTTGTAAACTGTAGCTGGGTACCAGTATTAGTAGTTAGTAGACTGTAGCTAGATACCAGTATTAGTAGTTAGTAGACTGTAGCTGGATACCAGTATTAGTAGTTAGTAGACCGTAGCTGGGTACCAGTATTAGTAGTTAGTAGACTGTAGCTGGGTACCAGTATCAGTAGTTAGTAGACTGTAGCTGGGTACCAGTCTTAGTAGTTAGTAGACTGTAGCTGGATACCAGTATTAGTAGTTAGTAGACTGTAGCTGGGTACCAGTATTAGTAGTTAGTAGACAGGATCTTGATACCAGTATTAGTAGTTAGTAGACTGTAGCTGGATACCAGCATTAGTAGTTAGTTGACTGTAGCTGGGTACCAGTATTAGTAGTTAGTAGACAGGAGCTGGATACCAGTATTAGTAGTTAGTAGACAGGAGCTGGATACCAGTATTAGTAGTTAGTACACTGTAGCTGGGTACCAGTATTAGTAGTTAGTAGACCGTAGCTGGGTACCAGTATTAGTAGTTAGTAGACAGGAGCTGGGTACCAGTATTAGTAGTTAGTAGACAGGAGCTGGCTACCAGTATTAGTAGTTAGTAGACAGGTGCTGGGTACCAGTATTAGTAGTTAGTAGATTGTAGCTGGATACCAGTATTAGTAGTTAGTAGACTGTAGATGGGTACCAGTATTAGTAGTTAGTAGACTGTAGCTGGATACCAGTATTAGTAGTTAGTAGACAGGATCTGGATACCAGTATTAGTAGTTAATAGACAGGAGCTGGATACCAGTATTAGTAGTTAATAGAAATATCTGGATACCAGTATTAGTAGTTAGTAGACAGGATCTGGATAACAGTATTAGTAGTTAGTAGACAGGATCTGGATACCAGTATTAGTAGTTAGTAGACAGGATCTGGATACCATTATTAGTAGTTAGTAGACAGGAGCTGGATACCAGTATTAGTAGTTAGTAGACTGTAGCTGGATACCAGTATTAGTAGTTAGTAGACAGGAGCTGGGTACCAGATTTAGTAGTTAGTAGACTGTAGCTGGGTACCAGTATTAGTAGTTAGTAGACTGTAGCTGGATACCAGTATTAGTAGTTAGTAGACTGTAGCTGGATACCAGTATTAGTAGTTAGTAGACTGTAGGTGGGTACCAGTATTAGTAGTTAGTAGACAGGAGCTGGGTACCAGTATTAGTAGTTAGTGGACTGTAGCTGGGTACCAGTATTAGTAGTTAGTAGACTGTAGCTGGATACCAGTATTAGTAGTTAGTAGACTGTAGCTGGATACCAGTATTAGTAGTTAGTAGACTGTAGCTGGATACCAGTATTAGTAGTGAGTGGACTGTAGCTGGATACCAGTATTAGTAGTTAGTAGACAGGAGCTGGGTTTCAGTATTAGTAGTTAGTAGACAGGAGCTGGATACCAGTATTAGTAGTTAGTAGACAGGAGCTGGATACCAGTATTAGTAGTTAGTACACTGTAGCTGGGTACCAGTATTAGTAGTTAGTAGACAGGAGCTGGGTACCAGTATTAGTAGTTAGTAGACTGTAGCTGGGTACCAGTATTAGTAATTAGTAGACAGGAGCTGGGAACCAGTATAAGTAGTTAGTAGACCGTAGCTGGGTACCACTATTAGTAGTTAGTAGACAGGAGCTGGGTACCAGTATTAGTAGTTAGTAGACAGGAGCTGGGTACCAGTATTAGTAGTTAGTAGACAGGAGCTGGGTACCAGTATTAGCAGTTAGTAGACAGGAGCTGGGGGCCAGTATTAGTAGTTAGTAGACAGGAGCTGGGTACCAGTATTAGTAGTTAGTAGACAGTAGCTGGGTACCAGTATTAGTAGTTAGTAGACAGGAGCTGGGTACCAGTATTAGTAGTTAGTAGACAGGAGCTGGGTACCAGTATTAGTAGTTAGTAGACTGTAGCTGGGTACCAGTATTAGTAGTTAGTAGACAGGAGCTGGGTACCAGTATTAGTAGTTAGTAGACAGGAGCTGGGTACCAGTATTAGTAGTTAGTAGACAGGAGCTGGATACCAGTATTAGTAGATAGTAGACAGGAGCTGGGTACCAGTATTAGTAGTTAGTAGACAGGAGCTGGGTACCAGTATTAGTAGTTAGTAGACCGTAGCTGTGTACCAGTATTAGTAGTTAGTAGACAGGAGCTGGGTACCAGTATTAGTAGTTAGTAGACAGGAGCTGGGTACCAGTATTAGTAGTTAGTAGACAGGAGCTGGGTACCAGTATTAGTAGTTAGTAAACAGGAGCTGGGTACCAGTATTAGTAGTTAGTAGACAGGAGCTGGGTACCAGTATTAGTAGTTAGTAGACAGGAACTGGGTACCAGTATTAGTAGTTAGTAGACAGGAGCTGGATACCAGTATTAGTAGTTAGTAGACAAGAGCTGGGTACCAGTATTAGTAGTTAGTAGACCGTAGCTGGGTACCAGTATTAGTAGTTAGTAGACAGGAGCTGGGTACCAGTATTAGTAGTTATTTGACCGTAGCTGTGTACCAGCATTAGTAGTTAGTAGACCGTAGCTGGGTACCAGTATTAGTAGTTAGTAGACCGTAGCTGGGTACCACTATTAGTAGTTAGTAGACAGGAGCTGGGTACCAGTATTAGTAGTTAGTAGACAGGAGCTGGGTACCAGTATTAGTAGTTAGTAGACAGGAGCTGGGTACCAGTATTAGTAGTTAGTAGACAGGAGCTGGGTACCAGTATTAGTAGTTAGTATACCGTAGCTGGGTACCAGGATTAGTAGTTAGTAGACAGGAGCTGGGGACCAGTATTAGTAGTTAGTAGACAGGAGCTGGGTACCAGTTTTAGTGGTTAGAAGACCGTAGCTGGGTACCAGTATTAGTAGTTAGTAGATAGGAGCTGGGTACCAGTATTAGTAGTTAGTAGACAGGAGCTGGGTACCAGTATTAGTAGTTAGTAGACAGGAGTTGGGTACCAGTATTAGTAGTTAGTAGACACGAGCTGGGTACCAGTATTAGTAGTTAGTAGACAGGAGCTGGGTACCAGTATTAGTAGTTAGTAGACAGGAGCTGGGTACCAGTATTAGTAGTTAGTAGACCGTAGCTGGGTACCAGTATTAGTAGTTAGTAGACAGGAGCTGGGTACCAGTTATAGTAGTTAGTAGACAGGAGCTGGGTACCAATATTAGTAGTTAGTAGACAGGAGCTGGGTAACAGTATTAGTAGTTAGTAGACCGTAGCTGGGTACCAGTATTAGTTGTAGGTAGACAGGAGCTGGGTACCAGTATTAGTAGTTAGTAGACAGGAGCTGGGTACCAATATTAGTAGTTAGTAGAAAGAGCTGGATACCAGTATTAGTAGTTAGCAGACAGGAGCTGGGTACCAGTATTAGTAGTTAGTAGACAGGAGCTGGGTACCAGTATTTGTAGTTAGTAGACTGTAGCTGGACATCAGTATTAGTAGTTAGTAGACTGTACCTGGATACCAGTTTTAGTAGTTAGTAGACTGTAGCTGGATACCAGTATTAGTAGTTAGTAGACTGTAGCTGGATACCAGTTTTAGTAGTTAGTAGACAGGAGCTGGATACCAGAATTAGTAGTTAGTAGACAGGAGCTGGATACCAGTATTAGTAGTTAGTAGACAGGAGCTGAATACCAGTATTAGTAGTTATTAGACAGGATTTGGATACCAGAATTAGTGGTTAGTAGACAGGAGCTGGATACCAGAATTAGTAGTTAGTAGACAGGAGCTGGATACCAGAATTAGTAGTTAGTAGACTGTAGCTGGATACCAGTATTAGTAGTTAGTAGACAGGAGCTGGATACCAGTATTAGTAGTTAGTAGACCGTAGCTGGGTACCAGTATTAGTAGTTAGTAGACTGTAGCTGGATACCAGTATTAGTAGTTAGTAGACAGGAGCTGGATACCAGTATTAGTAGTTAGTGGACAGGAGCTGGATGCCAGAATTAGTAGTTAGTAGACAGGAGCTGGATACCAGAATTAGTAGTTAGTAGACAGGAGCTGGATACCAGAATTAGTAGTTAGTAGACTGTAGCTGGATACCAGTATTAGTAGTTAGTAGACAGGAACTGGGTACCAGTATTAGTAGTTAGTAGACAGTAGCTGGGTACCAGTATTAGTAGTTCGTAGACAGGAGCTGGGTACCAGTATTAGTAGTTAGTAGACAGGAGCTGGGTAGCAGTATTAGTAGTTAGTAGACAGGAGCTGACTACCAGTATTAGTAGTTAGTAGACAGGAGCTGGATACCAGTATTAGTAGTTAGTAGACAGGAGCTGGATACCAGAATTAGTAGTTAGTAGACAGGAGCTGGATACCAGAATTAGTAGTTAGTAGACAGGAGCTGGACACCAGAATTAGTAGTTAGTAGACTGTAGCTGGATACCAGTATTAGTAGTTAGTAGACAGGAGCTGGATACCAGTATTAGTAGTTAGTAGACCGTAGCTGGATACCAGTATTAGTAGTTAGTAGACTGTAGCTGGATACCAGTATTAGTAGTTAGTAGACAGGAGCTGGACACCAGTATTAGTAGTTAGTAGACAGGACCTGGATACCAGTATTAGTAGTTAGTAGACTGTAGCTGGATACCAGTATTAGTAGTTAGTAGACAGGAGCTGGATACCAGTATTACTAGTTAGTAGACTGTAGGTGGATACCAGTATTAGTCGTTAGTAGACAGGAGATGGATACCAGTATTAAAAGTTAGTAGTCAGGAGCTGGGTACCAGTATTAGTAGTTAGTAGACTGTAGCTGGATACCAGTATTAGTAGTTAGTAGACAGGAGCTGGATACCAGTATTAGTAGTTAGTAGACAGGAGCTGGATACCAGTATTAGTAGCTAGTAGACTGTAGCTGGATACCAGTATTAGTAGTTAGTAGACCGTAGCTGGGTACCAGTATTAGTAGTTAGTAGACTGTAGCTGGAATCCAGTATTAGTAGTTAATAGACAGGAGCTGGATACCAGTATTAGTAGTTAGTAGACTGTAGCTGGGTACCAGTATTAGTAGTTAGTAGACAGGAGCTGGATACCAGTATTAGTAGTTAGTAGACAGGAGCTGGATACCAGTATTAGTAGTTAGTAAACTGTAGCTGGGTACCAGTATTAGTAGTTAATAGACAGGAGCTGCATACCAGTATTAGTAGTTAGTAGACTGTAGCTGGGTACCAGTATTAGTAGTTAATAGACAGGAGCTCGATACCAGTATTAGTAGTTAGTAGACTGTAGCTGGGTACCAGTATTAGTAGTTAGTAGACAGGAGCTGGGTACCAGTATTAGTAGTTAGTAGACTGTAGCTGGATACCAGTATTAGTAGTTAGTAGACTGTAGCTGGGTACCAGTATTAGTAGTTAGTAGACTGTAGCTGGATACCAGTATTAGTAGTTAGTAGACTGTAGCTGGATACCAGTATTAGTAGTTAGTAGACTGTAGCTGGGTACAAGTATTAGTAGTTAGTAGACAGGAGCTGGGTACCAGTATTAGTAGTTAGTAGACTGTAGCTGGGTAGCAGTATTAGTAGTTAGTAGACTGTAGCTGGATACCAGTATTAGTAGTTAGTAGACTGTAGCTGGATACCAGTATTAGTAGTTAGTAGACTGTTGCTGGATACCAGTATTAGTAGTGAGTAGACTGTAGCAGGATACCAGTATTAGTAGTTAGTAGACAGGAGCTGGGTACCAGTATTAGTAGTTAGTAGACAGGAGCTGGATACCAGTATTAGTAGTTAGTAGACAGGAGCTGGATACCAGTATTAGTAGTTTGTACACTGTAGCTGGGTACCAGTAATAGTAGTTAGTAGACAGGAGCTGGGTACCAGTATTAGTAGTTAGTAGACTGTAGCTGGGTACCAGTATTAGTAATTAGTAGACAGGAGCTGGGTACCAGTATAAGTAGTTAGTAGACCGTAGCTGGGTACCACTATTAGTAGTTAGTAGACAGGAGCTGGGTACCAGTATTAGTAGTTAGTAGACAGGAGCTGGGTACCAGTATTAGTAGTTAGTAGACAGGAGCTGGGTACCAGTATTAGCAGTTAGTAAACAGGAGCTGGGGACCAGTATTAGTAGTTAGTAGACAGGAGCTGGGTACCAGTATTAGTAGTTAGTAGACAGTAGCTGGGTACCAGTATTAGTAGTTCGTAGACAGGAGCTGGGTACCAGTATTAGTAGTTAGTAGACAGGAGCTGGGTAGCAGTATTAGTAGTTAGTAGACAGGAGCTGACTACCAGTATTAGTAGTTAGTAGACAGGAGCTGGGTACCAATATTAGTAGTTAGTAGACAGGAGCTGGGTACCAGTATTAGTAGTTAGTAGACAGGAGCTGGGTACCAGTATTAGTAGTTAGTAGACAGGAGCTGGGTACCAGTATTAGTAGTTAGTAGACAGGAGCTGGATACCAGTATTAGTAGATAGTAGACAGGAGCTGGGTACCAGCATTAGTAGTTAGTAGACAGGAGCTGGGGACCAGTATTAGTAGTTAGTAGACCGTAGCTGGGTACCAGTATTAGTAGTTAGTAGACAGGAGCTGGGTACCAGTATTAGTAGTTAGTAGACAGGAGCTGGGTACCAGTATTAGTTGTTAGTAGACAGGAACTGGGTACCAGTATTAGTAGTTAGTAGACTGTAGCTGGACACCAGTATTAGTAGTTAGTAGAGCGTAGCTGGGTACCAGTATTAGTAGTTAGTAGACAGGAGCTGGGTACCACTATTAGTAGTTAGTAGACATGAGCTGGGTACCAGTATTAGTAGTTAGTTGACAGGAGCTGGATACCAGTATTAGTAGTTAGTAGACAGGAGCTGGGTACCAGTATTAGTAGTTAGTAGACCGTGGCTGGGTACCAGTATTAGCAGTTAGTAGACCGTAGCTGGGTACCAGCATTAGTAGTTAGTAGACCGTAGCTGGGTGCCAGTATTAGTAGTTAGTAGACCGTAGCTGGGTACCAGTATTAGTAGTTAGTAGACAGGAGCTGGGTACCAGTATTAGTAGTTAGTAGACTGTAGCTGGATACCAGTATTAGTAGTTAGTAGACTGTAGCTGGGTACCAGTATTAGTAGTTAGTAGACAGGAGCTGGGTACCAGTATTAGTAGTTAGTAGACCGTAGCTGGGTACCAGGATTAGTAGTTGGAAGACAGGAGCTGGGTACCAGTTTTAGTAGTTAGAAGACCGTAGCTGGGTACCAGTATTAGTAGTTAGTAGATAGGAGCTGGGTACCAGTATTAGTAGTTAGTAGACAGGAGCTGGGTACCAGTATTAGTAGTTAGTAGACAGGAGCTGGGTACCAGTATTAGTAGTTAGTAGACAGGAGCTGGGTACCAGTATTAGTAGTTAGTAGACAGGAGCTGGGTACCAGTATTAGTAGTTAGTAGACCGTAGCTGGATACCAGTATTAGTAGTTAGTAGACTGTAGCTGGATACCAGTATTAGTAGTTAGTAGACAGGAGCTGGATACCAGTATTAGTAGTTAGTAGACAGGACCTGGATACCAGTATTAGTAGTTAGTAGACTGTAGCTGGATACCAGTATTAGTAGTTAGTAGACAGGAGCTGGATACCAGTATTACTAGTTAGTAGACTGTAGGTGGATACCAGTATTAGTCGTTAGTAGACAGGAGATGGATACCAGTATTAAAAGTTAGTAGACAGGAGCTGGGTACCAGTATTAGTAGTTAGTAGACTGTAGCTGGATACCAGTATTAGTAGTTAGTAGACAGGAGCTGGATACCAGTATTAGTAGTTAGTAGACAGAAGCTGGATACCAGTATTAGTAGCTAGTAGACTGTAGCTGAATACCAGTATTAGTAGTTAGTAGACCGTAGCTGGGTACCAGTATTAGTAGTTAGTAGACTGTAGCTGGAATCCAGTATTAGTAGTTAATAGACAGGAGCTGGATACCAGTATTAGTAGTTAGTAGACTGTAGCTGGGTACCAGTATTAGTAGTTAGTAGACAGGAGCTGGATACCAGTATTAGTAGTTAGTAGACAGGAGCTGGATACCAGTATTAGTAGTTAGTAAACTGTAGCTGGGTACCAGTATTAGTAGTTAATAGACAGGAGCTGCATACCAGTATTAGTAGTTAGTAGACTGTAGCTGGGTACCAGTATTAGTAGTTAATAGACAGGAGCTCGATACCAGTATTAGTACTTAGTAGACTGTAGCTGGGTACCAGTATTAGTAGTTAGTAGACAGGAGCTGGGTACCAGTATTAGTAGTTAGTAGACTGTAGCTGGATACCAGTATTAGTAGTTAGTAGACTGTAGCTGGGTACCAGTATTAGTAGTTAGTAGACTGGAGCTGGATACCAGTATTAGTAGTTAGTAGACTGTAGCTGGATACCAGTATTAGTAGTTAGTAGACTGTAGCTGGGTACCAGTATTAGTAGTTAGTAGACAGGAGCTGGGTACCAGTATTAGTAGTTAGTAGACTGTAGCTGGGTACCAGTATTAGTAGTTAGTAGACTGTAGCTGGATACCAGTATTAGTAGTTAGTAGACTGTAGCTGGATACCAGTATTAGTAGTTAGTAGACTGTTGCTGGATACCAGTATTAGTAGTGAGTAGACTGTAGCAGGATACCAGTATTAGTAGTTAGTAGACAGGAGCTGGGTACCAGTATTTGTAGTTAGTAGACAGGAGCTGGATACCAGTATTAGTAGTTAGTAGACAGGAGCTGGATACCAGTATTAGTAGTTTGTACACTGTAGCTGGGTACCAGTAATAGTAGTTAGTAGACAGGAGCTGGGTACCAGTATTAGTAGTTAGTAGACTGTAGCTGGGTACCAGTATTAGTAATTAGTAGACAGGAGCTGGGTACCAGTATTAGTAGTTAGTAGACAGGAGCTGGGTACCAGTATTAGTAGTTAGTAGACAGGAGCTGGGTACCAGTATTAGCAGTTAGTAAACAGGAGCTGGGTACCAGTATTAGTAGTTAGTAGACAGGAGCTGGGTACCAGTATTAGTAGTTAGTAGACAGGAGCTGGGTAGCAGTATTAGTAGTTAGTAGACAGGAGCTGACTACCAGTATTAGTAGTTAGTAGACAGGAGCTGGGTACCAATATTAGTAGTTAGTAGACAGGAGCTGGGTACCAGTATTAGTAGTTAGTAGACAGGAGCTGGGTACCAGTATTAGTAGTTAGTAGACAGGAGCTGGGTACCAGTATTAGTAGTTAGTAGACAGGAGCTGGATACCAGTATTAGTAGATAGTAGACAGGAGCTGGGTACCAGCATTAGTAGTTAGTAGACAGGAGCTGGGAACCAGTATTAGTAGTTAGTAGACCGTAGCTGGGTACCAGTATTAGTAGTTAGTAGACAGGAGCTGGGTACCAGTATTAGTAGTTAGTAGACAGGAGCTGGGTACCAGTATTAGTTGTTAGTAGACAGGAACTGGGTACGAGTATTAGTAGTTAGTAGACTGTAGCTGGACACCAGTATTAGTAGTTAGTAGAGCGTAGCTGGGTACCAGTATTAGTAGTTAGTAGACAGGAGCTGGGTACCACTATTAGTAGTTAGTAGACATGAGCTGGGTACCAGTATTAGTAGTTAGTTGACAGGAGCTGGATACCAGTATTAGTAGTTAGTAGACAGGAGCTGGGTACCAGTATTAGTAGTTAGTAGACCGTGGCTGGGTACCAGTATTAGCAGTTAGTAGACCGTAGCTGGGTACCAGCATTAGTAGTTAGTAGACTGTAGCTGGATACCAGTATTAGTAGTTAGTAGACTGTAGCTGGGTACCAGTATTAGTAGTTAGTAGACAGGAGCTGGGTACCAGTATTAGTAGTTAGTAGACCGTAGCTGGGTACCAGGATTAGTAGTTGGAAGACAGGAGCTGGGTACCAGTTTTAGTAGTTAGAAGACCGTAGCTGGGTACCAGTATTAGTAGTTAGTAGATAGGAGCTGGGTACCAGTATTAGTAGTTAGTAGACAGGAGCTGGGTACCAGTATTAGTAGTTAGTAGACAGGAGCTGGGTACCAGTATTAGTAGTTAGTAGACACGAGCTGGGTACCAGTATTAGTAGTTAGTAGACAGGAGCTGGGTACCAGTATTAGTAGTTAGTAGACAGGAGCTGGGTACCAGTATTAGTAGTTAGTAGACCGTAGCTGGGTACCAGTATTAGTAGTTAGTAGACAGGAGCTGGGTACCGGTATTAGTAGTTAGTAGACAGGAGCTGGGTACCAATATTAGTAGTTAGTAGACAGGAACTGGGTAACAGTATTAGTAGTTAGTAGACCGTAGCTGGGTACCAGTATTAGTTGTTAGTAGACAGGAGCTGGGTACCAGTATTAGTAGTTAGTAGACAGGAGCTGAGTACCAATATTAGTAGTTAGTAGAAAGAGCTGGATACCAGTATTAGTAGTTAGCAGACAGGAGCTGGGTACCAGTATTAGTAGTTAGTAGACAGGAGCTGGGTACCAGTATTAGTAGTTAGTAGACTGTAGCTGGACATCAGTATTAGAAGTTAGTAGACTGTAGCTGGATACCAGTTTTAGTAGTTAGTAGACAGGAGCTGCATACCAGAATTAGTAGTTAGTAGACAGGAGCTCGATACCAGTATTAGTAGTTAGTAGACAGGAGCTGAATACCAGTATTAGTAGTTAGTAGACAGGACCTGGGTACCAGTATTAGTAGTTAGTAGACAGGATTTGGATACCAGAATTAGTAGTTAGTAGACATGAGCTGGTAACCAGTATTAGTAGTTAGTAGACAGGAGCTGGATACCAGAATTAGTAGTTAGTAGACATGAGCTGGATACCAGTATTAGTAGTTAGTAGACAGGAGTTGGATACCAGTATTAGTAGTTAGTAGACAGGAGCTGGATACCAGAATTAGTAGTTAGTAGACAGGAGCTGGATACCGGAATTAGTAGTTAGTAGACAGGAGCTGGATACCAGTATTAGTAGTTAGTAAACCGTAGCTGGGTACCAGTATTAGTAGTTAGTAGACTGTAGCTGGATACCAGTATTAGTAGTTAGTAGACCGTAGCTGGATACCAGTATTAGTAGTTAGTAGACTGTAGCTGGATACCAGTATTAATAGTTAGTAGACAGGAGCTGGATACCAGTATTAGTAGTTAGTAGACTGGAGCTGGATACCAGTATTAGTAGTTAGTAGACAGGAGCTGGGTACCAGTATTAGTAGTTAGTAGACAGGAGCTGGGTACCAGTATTAGTAGTTAGTAGACAGTAGCTGGGTACCAGTATTAGTAGTTCGTAGACAGGAGCTGAGTACCAGTATTAGTAGTTAGTAGACAGGAGCTGGGTAGCAGTATTAGTAGTTAGTAGACAGGAGCTGACTACCAGTATTAGTAGTTAGTAGACAGGAGCTGGATACCAGTATTAGTAGTTAGTAGACAGGAGCTGGGTACCAATATTAGTAGTTAGTAGACAGGAACTGGGTAACAGTATTAGTAGTTAGTAGACCGTAGCTGGGTACCAGTATTAGTTGTTAGTAGACAGGAGCTGGGTACCAGTATTAGTAGTTAGTAGACAGGAGCTGAGTACCAATATTAGTAGTTAGTAGAAAGAGCTGGATACCAGTATTAGTAGTTAGCAGACAGGAGCTGGGTACCAGTATTAGTAGTTAGTAGACAGGAGCTGGGTACCAGTATTAGTAGTTAGTAGACTGTAGCTGGATACCAGTTTTAGTAGTTAGTAGACAGGAGCTGCATACCAGAATTAGTAGTTAGTAGACAGGAGCTCGATACCAGTATTAGTAGTTAGTAGACAGGAGCTGAATACCAGTATTAGTAGTTAGTAGACAGGACCTGGGTACCAGTATTAGTAGTTAGTAGACAGGAGCTGGGTAGCAGTATTAGTAGTTAGTAGACAGGAGCTGACTACCAGTATTAGTAGTTAGTAGACAGGAGCTGGGTACCAGTATTAGTAGTTAGTAGACAGTAGCTGGGTAGCAGTATTAGTAGTTAGTAGACAGGAGCTGGGTACCAGTATTAGTAGTTAGTAGACAGGAGCTGGGTACCAGTATTAGTAGTTAGTAGACAGGAGCTGGATACCAGTATTAGTAGATAGTAGACAGGAGCTGGGTACCAGCATTAGTAGTTAGTAGACAGGAGCTGGGTACCAGTATTAGTAGTTAGTAGACTGTAGCTGGGTACCAGTATTAGTAGTTAGTAGACTGTAGCTGGATACCAGTATTAGTAGTTAGTAGACTGTTGCTGGATACCAGTATTAGTAGTGAGTAGACTGTAGCAGGATACCAGTATTAGTAGTTAGTAGACAGGAGCTGGGTACCAGTATTAGTAGTTAGTAGACAGGAGCTGGATACCAGTATTAGTAGTTAGTAGACAGGAGCTGGATACCAGTATTAGTAGTTTGTACACTGTAGCTGGGTACCAGTAATAGTAGTTAGTAGACAAGAGCTGGGTACCAGTATTAGTAGTTAGTAGACTGCAGCTGGGTACCAGTATTAGTAATTAGTAGACAGGAGCTGGGTACCAGTATAAGTAGTTAGTAGACCGTAGCTGGGTACCACTATTAGTAGTTAGTAGACAGGAGCTGGGTACCAGTATTAGTAGTTAGTAGACAGGAGCTGGGTACCAGTATTAGTAGTTAGTAGACAGGAGCTGGGTACCAGTATTAGCAGTTAGTAAACAGGAGCTGGGTACCAGTATTAGTAGTTAGTAGACAGGAGCTGGGTACCAGTATTAGTAGTTAGTAGACAGTAGCTGGGTACCAGTATTAGTAGTTCGTAGACAGGAGCTGAGTACCAGTATTAGTAGTTAGTAGACAGGAGCTGGGTAGCAGTATTAGTAGTTAGTAGACAGGAGCTGACTACCAGTATTAGTAGTTAGTAGACAGGAGCTGGGTACCAATATTAGTAGTTAGTAGACAGGAGCTGGGTACCAGTATTAGTAGTTAGTAGACAGGAGCTGGGTACCAGTATTAGTAGTTAGTAGACAGGAGCTGGGTACCAGTATTAGTAGTTAGTAGACAGGAGCTGGATACCAGTATTAGTAGATAGTAGACAGGAGCTGGGTACCAGCATTAGTAGTTAGTAGACAGGAGCTGGGGACCAGTATTAGTAGTTAGTAGACCGTAGCTGGGTACCAGTATTAGTAGTTAGTAGACAGGAGCTGGGTACCAGTATTAGTAGTTAGTAGACAGGAGCTGGGTACCAGTATTAGTTGTTAGTAGACAGGAACTGGGTACCAGTACTAGTAGTTAGTAGACTGTAGCTGGACACCAGTATTAGTAGTTAGTAGAGCGTAGCTGGGTACCAGTATTAGTAGTTAGTAGACAGGAGCTGGGTACCACTATTAGTAGTTAGTAGACATGAGCTGGGTACCAGTATTAGTAGTTAGTTGACAGGAGCTGGATACCAGTATTAGTAGTTAGTAGACAGGAGCTGGGTACCAGTATTAGTAGTTAGTAGACCGGGCTGGGTACCAGTATTAGCAGTTAGTAGACCGTAGCTGGGTACCAGCATTAGTAGTTAGTAGACCGTAGCTGGGTGCCAGTATTAGTAGTTAGTAGACCGTAGCTGGGTACCAGTATTAGTAGTTAGTAGACAGGAGCTGGGTACCAGTATTAGTAGTTAGTAGACTGTAGCTGGATACCAGTATTAGTAGTTAGTAGACTGTAGCTGGGTACCAGTATTAGTAGTTAGTAGACAGGAGCTGGGTACCAGTATTAGTAGTTAGTAGACCGTAGCTGGGTACCAGGATTAGTAGTTGGAAGACAGGAGCTGGGTACCAGTTTTAGTAGTTAGAAGACCGTAGCTGGGTACCAGTATTAGTAGTTAGTAGATAGGAGCTGGGTACCAGTATTAGTAGTTAGTAGACAGGAGCTGGGTACCAGTATTAGTAGTTAGTAGACAGGAGCTGGGTACCAGTATTAGTAGTTAGTAGACACGAGCTGGGTACCAGTATTAGTAGTTAGTAGACAGGAGCTGGGTACCAGTATTAGTAGTTAGTAGACAGGAGCTGGGTACCAGTATTAGTAGTTAGTAGCCCGTAGCTGGGTACCAGTATTAGTAGTTAGTAGACAGGAGCTGGGTACCAGTATTAGTAGTTAGTAGACAGGAGCTGGGTACCAATATTAGTAGTTAGTAGACAGGAACTGGGTAACAGTATTAGTAGTTAGTAAACCGTAGCTGGGTACCAGTATTAGTTGTTAGTAGACAGGAGCTGGGTACCAGTATTAGTAGTTAGTAGACCGGAGCTGAGTACCAATATTAGTAGTTAGTAGAAAGAGCTGGATACCAGTATTAGTAGTTAGCAGACAGGAGCTGGGTACCAGTATTAGTAGTTAGCAGACAGGAGCTGGGTACCAGTATTAGTAGTTAGTAGACTGTAGCTGGACATCAGTATTAGTAGTTAGTAGACTGTAGCTGGATACCAGTATTAGTAGTTAGTAGACAGGAGCTGGGTACCAGTATTAGTAGTTAGTAGACTGTAGCTGGGTACCAGTATTAGTAGTTAGTAGACTGTAGCTGGATACCAGTATTAGTAGTTAGTAGACTGTAGCTGGATACCAGTATTAGTAGTTAGTAGACTGTAGGTGGGTACCAGTATTAGTAGTTAGTAGACAGGAGCTGGGTACCAGTATTAGTAGTTAGTGGACTGTAGCTGGGTACCAGTATTAGTAGTTAGTAGACTGTAGCTGGATACCAGTATTAGTAGTTAGTAGACTGTAGCTGGATACCAGTATTAGTAGTTAGTAGACTGTAGCTGGATACCAGTATTAGTAGTGAGTGGACTGTAGCTGGATACCAGTATTAGTAGTTAGTAGACAGGAGCTGGGTTTCAGTATTAGTAGTTAGTAGACAGGAGCTGGATACCAGTATTAGTAGTTAGTAGACAGGAGCTGGATACCAGTATTAGTAGTTAGTACACTGTAGCTGGGTACCAGTATTAGTAGTTAGTAGACAGGAGCTGGGTACCAGTATTAGTAGTTAGTAGACTGTAGCTGGGTACCAGTATTAGTAATTAGTAGACAGGAGCTGGGTACCAGTATAAGTAGTTAGTAGACCGTAGCTGGGTACCACTATTAGTAGTTAGTAGACAGGAGCTGGGTACCAGTATTAGTAGTTAGTAGACAGGAGCTGGGTACCAGTATTAGTAGTTAGTAGACAGGAGCTGGGTACCAGTATTAGCAGTTAGTAGACAGGAGCTGGGGGCCAGTATTAGTAGTTAGTAGACAGGAGCTGGGTACCAGTATTAGTAGTTAGTAGACAGTAGCTGGGTACCAGTATTAGTAGTTAGTAGACAGGAGCTGGGTACCAGTATTAGTAGTTAGTAGACAGGAGCTGGGTACCAGTATTAGTAGTTAGTAGACAGGAGCTGGGTACCAGTATTAGTAGTTAGTAGACAGGAGCTGGGTACCAGTATTAGTAGTTAGTAGACAGGAGCTGGGTACCAGTATTAGTAGTTAGTAGACAGGAGCTGGATACCAGTATTAGTAGATAGTAGACAGGAGCTGGGTACCAGTATTAGTAGTTAGTAGACAGGAGCTGGGTACCAGTATTAGTAGTTAGCAGACCGTAGCTGTGTACCAGTATTAGTAGTTAGTAGACAGGAGCTGGGTACCAGTATTAGTAGTTAGTAGACAGGAGCTGGGTACCAGTATTAGTAGTTAGTAGACAGGAGCTGGGTACCAGTATTAGTAGTTAGTAAACAGGAGCTGGGTACCAGTATTAGTAGTTAGTAGACAGGAGCTGGGTACCAGTATTAGTAGTTAGTAGACAGGAACTGGGTACCAGTATTAGTAGTTAGTAGACTGTAGCTGGACACCAGTATTAGTAGTTAGTAGACCGTAGCTGGGTACCAGTATTAGTAGTTGGTAGACAGGAGCTGGGTACCACTATTAGTAGTTAGTAGACAGGAGCAGGGTACCAGTATTAGTAGTTAGTAGACAGGAGCTGGATACCAGTATTAGTAGTTAGTAGACAAGAGCTGGGTACCAGTATTAGTAGTTAGTAGACCGTAGCTGGGTACCAGTATTAGTAGTTAGTAGACAGGAGCTGGGTACCAGTATTAGTAGTTATTAGACCGTAGCTGTGTACCAGCATTAGTAGTTAGTAGACCGTAGCTGGGTACCAGTATTAGTAGTTAGTAGACCGTAGCTGGGTACCACTATTAGTAGTTAGTAGACAGGAGCTGGGTACCAGTATTAGTAGTTAGTAGACAGGAGCTGGGTACCAGTATTAGTAGTTAGTAGACAGGAGCTGGGTACCAGTATTAGTAGTTAGTAGACAGGAGCTGGGTACCAGTATTAGTAGTTAGTATACCGTAGCTGGGTACCAGGATTAGTAGTTAGTAGACAGGAGCTGGGTACCAGTATTAGTAGTTAGTAGACAGGAGCTGGGTACCAGTTTTAGTGGTTAGAAGACCGTAGCTGGGTACCAGTATTAGTAGTTAGTAGATAGGAGCTGGGTACCAGTATTAGTAGTTAGTAGACAGGAGCTGGGTACCAGTATTAGTAGTTAGTAGACAGGAGTTGGGTACCAGTATTAGTAGTTAGTAGACACGAGCTGGGTACCAGTATTAGTAGTTAGTAGACAGGAGCTGGGTACCAGTATTAGTAATTAGTAGACCGTAGCTGGGTACCAGTATTAGTAGTTAGTAGACAGGAGCTGGGTACCAGTTATAGTAGTTAGTAGACAGGAGCTGGGTACCAATATTAGTAGTTAGTAGACTGTAGCTGGATACCAGTTTTAGTAGTTAGTAGACAGGAGCTGGATACCAGTATTAGTAGTTAGTAGACAGGAGCTGAATACCAGTATTAGTAGTTATTAGACAGGATTTGGATACCAGAATTAGTGGTTAGTAGACAGGAGCTGGATACCAGAATTAGTAGTTAGTAGACAGGAGCTGGATACCAGTATTAGCAGTTAGTAGACTGTAGCTAGATACCAGTATTAGTAGTTAGTAGACTGTAGCTGGATACCAGTATTAGTAGTTAGTAGACCGTAGCTGGGTACCAGTATTAGTAGTTAGTAGACTGTAGCTGGGTACCAGTATCAGTAGTTAGTAGACTGTAGCTGGGTACCAGTATTAGTAGTTAGTAGACTGTAGCTGGATACCAGTATTAGTAGTTAGTAGACTGTAGCTGGGTACCAGTATTAGTAGTTAATAGACTGTAGCTGGGTACCAGTATTAGTAGTTAGTAGACTGTAGCTGGATACCAGTATTGGTAGTTAGTAGAATGTAACTGGATACCAGTATTAGTAGTTAGTAGACTGTAGCTGGGTACCAGTATTAGTAGTTAGTAGACTGTAGCTGGATACCAGTATTAGTAGTTAGTAGACTGTAGCTGGGTACCAGTATTAGTAGTTAGTAGACAGGAGCTGGATACCAGTATTAGTAGTTAGTAGACTGTAGCTGGTTACCAGTATTAGTAGTTAGTAGACCGTAGCTGGATACCAGTATTAGTAGTTAGTAGACTGTAGCTGGATACCAGTATTAGTAGTTAGTAGACTGTAGCTGGATACCAGTATTAGTAGTTAGTAGACCGTAGCTGGATACCAGTATTAGTAGTTAGTAGACTGTAGCTGGATACCAGTATTAGTAGTTAGTAGACCGTAGCTGGATACCAGTATTAGTAGTTAGTAGACTGTAGCTGGATACCTATATTAGTAGTTAGTAGACTGTAGCTGGATACCAGTATTAGTAGTTAGCAGACCGTAGCTGGATACCAGTATTAGTAGTTAGTAGACTGTAGCTGGGTACCAGTATTAGTAGTTAGTAGACAGGAGCTGGATACCAGTATTAGTAGTTAGTAGACTGTAGCTGCGTAACAGTATTAGTAGTTAGTAGACTGTAGCTGGGTACCAGTATTAGTAGTTAGTAGACTGTAGCTGGGTACCAGTATTAGCAGTTAGTAGACTGTAGCTGGATACCAGTATTAGCAGTTAGTAGATTGCAGCTGGGTACCAGTATTAGTAGTTAGTAGACTGTAGCTGGATACCAGTGTTAGTAGTTAGTAGACTGTACCTGGGTACCAGTATTAGTAGTAAATAGACTGTAGCTGGGTACCAGTATTAGTAGTTAGTAGACTGTAGCTAGATACCAGTATTAGTAGTTAGTAGACTGTAGCTGGGTACCAGTATTTGTAGTTTGTAAACTGTAGCTGGGTACCAGTATTAGTAGTTAGTAGACTGAAGCTAGATACTAGTATTAGTAGTTAGTAGACTGTAGCTGGATACCAGTATTAGTAGTTAATAGACAGGAGCTGGATACCAGTATTAGTAGTTAATAGACAGGAGCTGGATACCAGTATTAGTAGTTAGTAGACAGGAGCTGGATACCAGTATTAGTAGTTAGTAGACTGTAGCTGGATACCAGTATTAGTAGTTAATAGACAGGAGCTGGATACCAGTATTAGTAGTTAGTAGACTGTAGCTGGATACCAGTATTAGTAGTTAGTAAACAGGAGCTGGATACCAGTATTAGTAGTTAGTAGACTGTAGCTGGATACCAGTATTAGTAGTTAGTAGACTGTAGCTGGATACCAGTATTAGTAGTTAGTAGACAGGAGCTGGATACCAGTATTAGTAGTTAGTAGACTGTAGCTGGATACCAGTATTAGTAGTTAGTAGACTGTAGCTGGATACCAGTATTAGTAGTTAGTAGACTGTAGCTGGATACCAGTATTAGTAGTTAGTACACAGGAGCTGGATACCAGTATTAGTAGTTAGTAGACTGTAGCTGGATACCAGTATTAGTAGTGAATAGACAGGAGCTGGATACCAGTATTAGTAGTTAATAGACAGGAGCTGGATACCAGTATTAGTAGTTAGTAGACTGTAGCTGGATACCAGTATTAGTGTTTAGTAGACAAGAGCTGGATACCAGTATTAGTAGTTAGTAGACTGTAGCTGGATACCAGTATTAGTAGTTAGTAGACAGGAGCTGGATACAAGTATTAGTAGTTAGTAGACTGTAGCTGGATACCAGTATTAGTAGTTAATAGACAGGAGCTGGATACCAGTATTAGTAGTTAGTAAACTGTAGCTGCATACCAGTATTAGTAGTTAATAGACAGGAGCTGGAAACCAGTATTAGTAGTTAGTAGACTGTAGCTGGATACCAGTATTAGTAGTTAGTAGACTGTAGCTGGGTACCAGTATTAGTAGTTAGTATACTGTAGCTGGGTACCAGTAGTAGTAGTTAGTAGACAGGTGCTGGATACCAGTATTAGTAGTTAGTAGAAAGGAGCTGGATACCAGTATTAGTAGTTAGTAGACTGTAGCTGGGTACCAGTTTTAGTAGTTAGTAGACTGTAGCTGGATACCAGTATTAGTAGTTAGTAGACTGTAGCTGGATACCAGTATTAGTAGTTAGTAGACATGAGCTGGATACCAGTATTAGTAGTTAGTAGACTGGAGCTGGATACCAGTATTAGTAGTTAGTAGACTGTAGCTAGGTACCAGTATTAGTAGTTAGTAGACAGGAGCTGGATACCAGTATTAGTAGTTAGTAGACTGTAGCTGCGTACAAGTATTAGTAGTTAGTAGACTGTAGCTGGGTACCAGTATTAGTAGTTAGTAGACTGTAGCTGGGTACCAGTATTAGCAGTTAGTAGACTGTAGCTGGATACCAGTATTAGCAGTTAGTAGATTGCAGCTGGGTACCAGTATTAGTAGTTAGTAGACTGTAGCTGGATACCAGTATTAGTAGTTAGTAGACTGTACCTGGGTACCAGTATTAGTAGTTAGTAGACTGTAGCTGGGTACCAGTATTAGTAGTTAGTAGACTGTAGCTAGATACCAGTATTAGTAGTTAGTAGACTGTAGCTGGGTACCAGTATTAGTAGTTTGTAAACTGTAGCTGGGTACCAGTATTAGTAGTTAGTAGACTGTAGCTAGATACCAGTATTAGTAGTTAGTAGACTGTAGCTGGATACCAGTATTAGTAGTTAGTAGACCGTAGCTGGGTACCAGTATTAGTAGTTAGTAGACTGTAGCTGGGTACCAGTATCAGTAGTTAGTAGACTGTAGCTGGGTACCAGTATTAGTAGTTAGTAGACTGTAGCTGGATACCAGTATTAGTAGTTAGTAGACTGTAGCTGGATACCAGTATTAGTAGTTAGTAGACTGTAGCTGGATACCAGTATTAGTAGTTAGTAGACTATACCTGGGTACCAGTATTAGTAGTTAGTAGACTGTATCTGGGTACCAGTATTAGTAGTTAGTAGACAGGAGCTGGATACCAGTATTAGCAGTTAGTAGACTGTAGCTGGATACCAGTATTGGCAGTTAGTAGATTGCAGCTGGGTACCAGTATTAGTAGTTAGTAGACTGTAGCTGGGTACCAGTATTAGTAGTTAGTAGACTGTAGCTGGATACCAGTATTAGTAGTTAGTAGACTGTAGCTGGGTACCAGTATTAGTAGTTAGTAGACAGGAGCTGGATACCAGTATTAGTAGTTAGTAGACTGTAGCTGGTTACCAGTATTAGTAGTTAGTAGACCGTAGCTGGATACCAGTATTAGTAGTTAGTAGACTGTAGCTGGATACCAGTATTAGTAGTTAGTAGACTGTAGCTGGATACCAGTATTAGTAGTTAGTAGACCGTAGCTGGATACCAGTATTAGTAGTTAGTAGACTGTAGCTGGATACCAGTATTAGTAGTTAGTAGACCGTAGCTGGATACCAGTATGAGTAGTTAGTAGACTGTAGCTGGATACCTATATTAGTAGTTAGTAGACTGTAGCTGGATACCAGTATTAGTAGTTAGTAGACCGTAGCTGGATACCAGTATTAGTAGTTAGTAGACTGTAGCTGGGTACCAGTATTAGTAGTTAGTAGACAGGAGCTGGATACCAGTATTAGTAGTTAGTAGACTGTAGCTGCGTAACAGTATTAGTAGTTAGTAGACTGTAGCTGGGTACCAGTATTAGTAGTTAGTAGACTGTAGCTGGGTACCAGTATTAGCAGTTAGTAGACTGTAGCTGGGTACCAGCATTAGTAGTTAGTAGACAGGAGCTGGGTACCAGTTATAGTAGTTAGTAGACAGGAGCTGGGTACCAATATTAGTAGTTAGTAGACAGGAGCTGGGTAACAGTATTAGTAGTTAGTAGACCGTAGCTGGGTACCAGTATTAGTTGTAGGTAGACAGGAGCTGGGTACCAGTATTAGTAGTTAGTAGACAGGAGCTGGGTACCAATATTAGTAGTTAGTAGAAAGAGCTGGATACCAGTATTAGTAGTTAGCAGACAGGAGCTGGGTACCAGTATTAGTAGTTAGTAGACAGGAGCTGGGTACCAGTATTTGTAGTTAGTAGACTGTAGCTGGACATCAGTATTAGTAGTTAGTAGACTGTACCTGGATACCAGTTTTAGTAGTTAGTAGACTGTAGCTGAATACCAGTATTAGTAGTTAGTAGACTGTAGCTGGATACCAGTTTTAGTAGTTAGTAGACAGGAGCTGGATACCAGAATTAGTAGTTAGTAGACAGGAGCTGGATACCAGTATTAGTAGTTAGTAGACAGGAGCTGAATACCAGTATTAGTAGTTATTAGACAGGATTTGGATACCAGAATTAGTGGTTAGTAGACAGGAGCTGGATACCAGAATTAGTAGTTAGTAGACAGGAGCTGGATACCAGAATTAGTAGTTAGTAGACTGTAGCTGGATACCAGTATTAATAGTTAGTAGACAGGAGCTGGATACCAGTATTAGTAGTTAGTAGACCGTAGCTGGGTACCAGTATTAGTAGTTAGTAGGCTGTAGCTGGATACCAGTATTAGTAGTTAGTAGACCGTAGCTGGATACCAGTATTAGTAGTTAGTAGACTGTAGCTGGATGCCAGAATTAGTAGTTAGTAGACAGGAGCTGGATACCAGAATTAGTAGTTAGTAGACAGGAGCTGGATACCAGAATTAGTAGTTAGTAGACTGTAGCTGGGTACCAGTATTAGTAGTTAGTAGACTGTAGCTGGATACCAGTATTAGTAGTTAGTAGACTGTAGCTGGATACCAGTATTAGTAGTTAGTAGACTGTAGCTGGATACCAGTATTAGTAGTTAGTAGACTGTACCTGGGTACCAGTATTAGCAGTTAGTAGACTGTATCTGGGTACCAGTATTAGTAGTTAGTAGACAGGAGCTGGATACCAGTATTAGGAGTTAGTAGACTGTAGCTGGATACCAGTATTAGTAGTTAGTAGACTGTAGCTGGGTACCAGTATTAGCAGTTAGTAGACTGTAGCTGGATACCAGTATTAGCAGTTAGTAGATTGCAGCTGGGTACCAGTATTAGTAGTTAGTAGACTGTAGCTGGATACCAGTATTAGTAGTTAGTAGACTGTACCTGGGTACCAGTATTAGTAGTTAGTAGACTGTAGCTGGGTACCAGTATTAGTAGTTAGTAGACTGTAGCTAGATACCAGTATTAGTAGTTAGTAGACTGTAGCTGGGTACCAGTATTAGTAGTTTGTAAACTGTAGCTGGGTACCAGTATTAGTAGTTAGTAGACTGTAGCTAGATACCAGTAGTAGTAGTTAGTAGACTGTAGCTGGATACCAGTATTAGTAGTTAGTAGACCGTAGCTGGGTACCAGTATTAGTAGTCAGTAGACTGTAGCTGGGTACCAGTATCAGTAGTTAGTAGACTGTAGCTGGGTACCAGTATTAGTAGTTAGTAGACTGTAGCTGGATACCAGTATTAGTAGTTAGTAGACTGTAGCTGGGTACCAGTATTAGTAGTTAGTAGACTGTAGCTGGATACCAGTATTAGTAGTTAGTAGACTGTAGCTGGATACCAGTATTAGTAGTTAGTAGACTGTAGGTGGGTACCAGTATTAGTAGTTAGTAGACAGGAGCTGGGTACCAGTATTAGTAGTTAGTGGACTGTAGCTGGGTACCAGTATTAGTAGTTAGTAGACTGTAGCTGGATACCAGTATTAGTAGTTAGTAGACTGTAGCTGGATACCAGTATTAGTAGTTAGTAGACTGTAGCTGGATACCAGTATTAGTAGTGAGTGGACTGTAGCTGGATACCAGTATTAGTAGTTAGTAGACAGGAGCTGGGTTTCAGTATTAGTAGTTAGTAGACAGGAGCTGGATACCAGTATTAGTAGTTAGTAGACAGGAGCTGGATACCAGTATTAGTAGTTAGTACACTGTAGCTGGGTACCAGTATTAGTAGTTAGTACACAGGAGCTGGGTACCAGTATTAGTAGTTAGTAGACTGTAGCTGGGTACCAGTATTAGTAATTAGTAGACAGGAGCTGGGTACCAGTATAAGTAGTTAGTAGACCGTAGCTGGGTACCACTATTAGTAGTTAGTAGACAGGAGCTGGGTACCAGTATTAGTAGTTAGTAGACAGGAGCTGGGTACCAGTATTAGCAGTTAGTAGACAGGAGCTGGGGGCCAGTATTAGTAGTTAGTAGACAGGAGCTGGGTACCAGTATTAGTAGTTAGTAGAAAGTAGCTGGGTACCAGTATTAGTAGTTAGTAGACAGGAGCTGGGTACCAGTATTAGTAGTTAGTAGACAGGAGCTGGGTACCAGTATTAGTAGTTAGTAGACAGGAGCTGGGTACCAGTATTAGTAGTTAGTAGACAGGAGCTGGGTACCAGTATTAGTAGTTAGTAGACAGGAGCTGGGTACCAGTATTAGTAGTTAGTAGACAGGAGCTGGGTACCAGTATTAGTAGTTAGTAGACAGGAGCTGGATACCAGTATTAGTAGATAGTAGACAGGAGCTGGGTACCAGTATTAGTAGTTAGTAGACAGGAGCTGGGTACCAGTATTAGTAGTTAGTAGACCGTAGCTGTGTACCAGTATTAGTAGTTAGTAGACAGGAGCTGGGTACCAGTATTAGTAGTTAGTAGACAGGAGCTGGGTACCAGTATTAGTAGTTAGTAGACAGGAGCTGGGTACCAGTATTAGTAGTTAGTAGACAGGAACTGGGTACCAGTTATTAGTAGTTAGTAGACTGTAGCTGGACACCAGTATTAGTAGTTAGTAGACCGTAGCTGGGTACCAGTATTAGTAGTTGGTAGACAGGAGCTGGGTACCACTATTAGTAGTTACTAGACAGGAGCAGGGTACCAGTATTAGTAGTTAGTAGACAGGAGCTGGATACCAGTATTAGTAGTTAGTAGACAAGAGCTGGGTACCAGTATTAGTAGTTAGTAGACCGTAGCTGGGTACCAGTATTAGTAGTTAGTAGACAGGAGCTGGGTACCAGTATTAGTAGTTATTAGACCGTAGCTGTGTACCAGCATTAGTAGTTAGTAGACCGTAGCTGGGTACCAGTATTAGTAGTTAGTAGACCGTAGCTGGGTACCGGTATTAGTAGTTAGTAGACAGGAGCTGGGTACCAGTATTAGTAGTTAGTAGACAGGAGCTGGGTACCAGTATTAGTAGTTAGTAGACAGGAGCTGGGTACCAGTATTAGTAGTTAGTAGACAGGAGCTGGGTACCAGTATTAGTAGTTAGTAGACCGTAGCTGGGTACCAGGATTAGTAGTTAGTAGACAGGAGCTGGGTACCAGTATTAGTAGTTAGTAGACAGGAGCTGGGTACCAGTTTTAGTGGTTAGAAGACCGTAGCTGGGTACCAGTATTATTAGTTAGTAGATAGGAGCTGGGTACCAGTATTAGTAGTTAGTAGACAGGAGCTGGGTACCAGTATTAGTAGTTAGTAGACAGGAGCTGGGTACCAGTATTAGTAGTTAGTAGACACGAGCTGGGTACCAGTATTAGTAGTTAGTAAACAGGAGCTGGGTACCAGTATTAGTAGTTAGTAGACAGGAGCTGGGTACCAGTATTAGTAGTTAGTAGACCGTAGCTGGGTACCAGCATTAGTAGTTAGTAGACAGGAGCTGGGTACCAGTTATAGTAGTTAGTAGACAGGAGCTGGGTACCAATATTAGTAGTTAGTAGACAGGAGCTGGGTAACAGTATTAGTAGTTAGTAGACCGTAGCTGGGTACCAGTATTAGTTGTAGGTAGACAGGAGCTGGGTACCAGTATTAGTAGTTAGTAGACAGGAGCTGGGTACCAATATTAGTAGTTAGTAGAAAGAGCTGGATACCAGTATTAGTAGTTAGCAGACAAGAGCTGGGTACCAGTATTAGTAGTTAGTAGACGGGAGCTGGGTACCAGTATTTGTAGTTAGTAGACTGTAGCTGGACATCAGTATTAGTAGTTAGTAGACTGTACCTGGATACCAGTTTTAGTAGTTAGTAGACTGTAGCCGGATACCAGTATTAGTAGTTAGTAGACTGTAGCTGGATACCAGTTTTAGTAGTTAGTAGACAGGAGCTGGATACCAGAATTAGTAGTTAGTAGACAGGAGCTGGATACCAATATTAGTAGTTAGTAGACAGGAGCTGAATACCAGTATTAGTAGTTATTAGACAGGATTTGGATACCAGAATTAGTGGTTAGTAGACAGGAGCTGGATACCAGAATTAGTAGTTAGTAGACAGGAGCTGGATACCAGAATTAGTAGTTAGTAGACTGTAGCTGGATACCAGTATTAGTAGTTAGTAGACAGGAGCTGGATACCAGTATTAGTAGTTAGTAGGCTGTAGCTGGATACCAGTATTAGTAGTTAGTAGACAGGAGCTGGATACCAGTATTAGTAGTTAGTGCACAGGAGCTGGATGCCAGAATTAGTAGTTAGTAGACAGGAGCTGGATACCAGAATTAGTAGTTAGTAGACAGGAGCTGGATACCAGAATTAGTAGTTAGTAGACTGTAGCTGGGTACCAGTATTAGTAGTTAGTATACTGTAGCTGGATACCAGTATTAGTAGTTAGTAGACTGTAGCTGGATACCAGTATTAGTAGTTAGTAGACTGTAGCTGGATACCAGTATTAGTAGTTAGTAGACTGTACCTGGGTACCAGTATTAGCAGTTAGTAGACTGTATCTGGGTACCAGTATTAGTAGTTAGTAGACAGGAGCTGGATACCAGTATTAGGAGTTAGTAGACTGTAGCTGGATACCAGTATTAGTAGTTAGTAGACTGTAGCTGGGTACCAGTATTAGCAGTTAGTAGACTGTAGCTGGATACCAGTATTAGCAGTTAGTAGATTGCAGCTGGGAACCAGTATTAGTAGTTAGTAGACTGTAGCTGGATACCAGTATTAGTAGTTAGTAGACTGTACCTGGGTACCAGTATTAGTAGTTAGTAGACTGTAGCTGGGTACCAGTATTAGTAGTTAGTAGACTGTAGCTAGATACCAGTATTAGTAGTTAGTAGACTGTAGCTGGGTACCAGTATTAGTAGTTTGTAAACTGTAGCTGGGTACCAGTATTAGTAGTTAGTAGACTGTAGCTAGATACCAGTATTAGTAGTTAGTAGACTGTAGCTGGATACCAGTATTAGTAGTTAGTAGACCGTAGCTGGGTACCAGTATTAGTAGTTAGTAGACTGTAGCTGGGTACCAGTATCAGTAGTTAGTAGACTGTAGCTGGGTACCAGTCTTAGTAGTTAGTAGACTGTAGCTGGATACCAGTATTAGTAGTTAGTAGACTGTAGCTGGGTACCAGTATTAGTAGTTAGTAGACAGGATCTTGATACCAGTATTAGTAGTTAGTAGACTGTAGCTGGATACCAGCATTAGTAGTTAGTTGACTGTAGCTGGGTACCAGTATTAGTAGTTAGTAGACAGGAGCTGGATACCAGTATTAGTAGTTAGTAGACAGGAGCTGGATACCAGTATTAGTAGTTAGTACACTGTAGCTGGGTACCAGTATTAGTAGTTAGTAGACCGTAGCTGGGTACCAGTATTAGTAGTTAGTAGACAGGAGCTGGGTACCAGTATTAGTAGTTAGTAGACAGGAGCTGGCTACCAGTATTAGTAGTTAGTAGACAGGTGCTGGGTACCAGTATTAGTAGTTAGTAGATTGTAGCTGGATACCAGTATTAGTAGTTAGTAGACTGTAGATGGGTACCAGTATTAGTAGTTAGTAGACTGTAGCTGGATACCAGTATTAGTAGTTAGTAGACAGGATCTGGATACCAGTATTAGTAGTTAATAGACAGGAGCTGGATACCAGTATTAGTAGTTAATAGAAATATCTGGATACCAGTATTAGTAGTTAGTAGACAGGATCTGGATAACAGTATTAGTAGTTAGTAGACAGGATCTGGATACCAGTATTAGTAGTTAGTAGACAGGATCTGGATACCATTATTAGTAGTTAGTAGACAGGAGCTGGATACCAGTATTAGTAGTTAGTAGACTGTAGCTGGATACCAGTATTAGTAGTTAGTAGACAGGAGCTGGGTACCAGATTTAGTAGTTAGTAGACTGTAGCTGGGTACCAGTATTAGTAGTTAGTAGACTGTAGCTGGATACCAGTATTAGTAGTTAGTAGACTGTAGCTGGATACCAGTATTAGTAGTTAGTAGACTGTAGGTGGGTACCAGTATTAGTAGTTAGTAGACAGGAGCTGGGTACCAGTATTAGTAGTTAGTGGACTGTAGCTGGGTACCAGTATTAGTAGTTAGTAGACTGTAGCTGGATACCAGTATTAGTAGTTAGTAGACTGTAGCTGGATACCAGTATTAGTAGTTAGTAGACTGTAGCTGGATACCAGTATTAGTAGTGAGTGGACTGTAGCTGGATACCAGTATTAGTAGTTAGTAGACAGGAGCTGGGTTTCAGTATTAGTAGTTAGTAGACAGGAGCTGGATACCAGTATTAGTAGTTAGTAGACAGGAGCTGGATACCAGTATTAGTAGTTAGTACACTGTAGCTGGGTACCAGTATTAGTAGTTAGTAGACAGGAGCTGGGTACCAGTATTAGTAGTTAGTAGACTGTAGCTGGGTACCAGTATTAGTAATTAGTAGACAGGAGCTGGGAACCAGTATAAGTAGTTAGTAGACCGTAGCTGGGTACCACTATTAGTAGTTAGTAGACAGGAGCTGGGTACCAGTATTAGTAGTTAGTAGACAGGAGCTGGGTACCAGTATTAGTAGTTAGTAGACAGGAGCTGGGTACCAGTATTAGCAGTTAGTAGACAGGAGCTGGGGGCCAGTATTAGTAGTTAGTAGACAGGAGCTGGGTACCAGTATTAGTAGTTAGTAGACAGTAGCTGGGTACCAGTATTAGTAGTTAGTAGACAGGAGCTGGGTACCAGTATTAGTAGTTAGTAGACAGGAGCTGGGTACCAGTATTAGTAGTTAGTAGACTGTAACTGGGTACCAGTATTAGTAGTTAGTAGACAGGAGCTGGGTACCAGTATTAGTAGTTAGTAGACAGGAGCTGGGTACCAGTATTAGTAGTTAGTAGACAGGAGCTGGATACCAGTATTAGTAGATAGTAGACAGGAGCTGGGTACCAGTATTAGTAGTTAGTAGACAGGAGCTGGGTACCAGTATTAGTAGTTAGTAGACCGTAGCTGTGTACCAGTATTAGTAGTTAGTAGACAGGAGCTGGGTACCAGTATTAGTAGTTAGTAGACAGGAGCTGGGTACCAGTATTAGTAGTTAGTAGACAGGAGCTGGGTACCAGTATTAGTAGTTAGTAAACAGGAGCTGGGTACCAGTATTAGTAGTTAGTAGACAGGAGCTGGGTACCAGTATTAGTAGTTAGTAGACAGGAACTGGGTACCAGTATTAGTAGTTAGTAGACAGGAGCTGGATACCAGTATTAGTAGTTAGTAGACAAGAGCTGGGTACCAGTATTAGTAGTTAGTAGACCGTAGCTGGGTACCAGTATTAGTAGTTAGTAGACAGGAGCTGGGTACCAGTATTAGTAGTTATTTGACCGTAGCTGTGTACCAGCATTAGTAGTTAGTAGACCGTAGCTGGGTACCAGTATTAGTAGTTAGTAGACCGTAGCTGGGTACCACTATTAGTAGTTAGTAGACAGGAGCTGGGTACCAGTATTAGTAGTTAGTAGACAGGAGCTGGGTACCAGTATTAGTAGTTAGTAGACAGGAGCTGGGTACCAGTATTAGTAGTTAGTAGACAGGAGCTGGGTACCAGTATTAGTAGTTAGTATACCGTAGCTGGGTACCAGGATTAGTAGTTAGTAGACAGGAGCTGGGGACCAGTATTAGTAGTTAGTAGACAGGAGCTGGGTACCAGTTTTAGTGGTTAGAAGACCGTAGCTGGGTACCAGTATTAGTAGTTAGTAGATAGGAGCTGGGTACCAGTATTAGTAGTTAGTAGACAGGAGCTGGGTACCAGTATTAGTAGTTAGTAGACAGGAGTTGGGTACCAGTATTAGTAGTTAGTAGACACGAGCTGGGTACCAGTATTAGTAGTTAGTAGACAGGAGCTGGGTACCAGTATTAGTAGTTAGTAGACAGGAGCTGGGTACCAGTATTAGTAGTTAGTAGACCGTAGCTGGGTACCAGTATTAGTAGTTAGTAGACAGGAGCTGGGTACCAGTTATAGTAGTTAGTAGACAGGAGCTGGGTACCAATATTAGTAGTTAGTAGACAGGAGCTGGGTAACAGTATTAGTAGTTAGTAGACCGTAGCTGGGTACCAGTATTAGTTGTAGGTAGACAGGAGCTGGGTACCAGTATTAGTAGTTAGTAGACAGGAGCTGGGTACCAATATTAGTAGTTAGTAGAAAGAGCTGGATACCAGTATTAGTAGTTAGCAGACAGGAGCTGGGTACCAGTATTAGTAGTTAGTAGACAGGAGCTGGGTACCAGTATTTGTAGTTAGTAGACTGTAGCTGGACATCAGTATTAGTAGTTAGTAGACTGTACCTGGATACCAGTTTTAGTAGTTAGTAGACTGTAGCTGGATACCAGTATTAGTAGTTAGTAGACTGTAGCTGGATACCAGTTTTAGTAGTTAGTAGACAGGAGCTGGATACCAGAATTAGTAGTTAGTAGACAGGAGCTGGATACCAGTATTAGTAGTTAGTAGACAGGAGCTGAATACCAGTATTAGTAGTTATTAGACAGGATTTGGATACCAGAATTAGTGGTTAGTAGACAGGAGCTGGATACCAGAATTAGTAGTTAGTAGACAGGAGCTGGATACCAGAATTAGTAGTTAGTAGACTGTAGCTGGATACCAGTATTAGTAGTTAGTAGACAGGAGCTGGATACCAGTATTAGTAGTTAGTAGACCGTAGCTGGGTACCAGTATTAGTAGTTAGTAGACTGTAGCTGGATACCAGTATTAGTAGTTAGTAGACAGGAGCTGGATACCAGTATTAGTAGTTAGTGGACAGGAGCTGGATGCCAGAATTAGTAGTTAGTAGACAGGAGCTGGATACCAGAATTAGTAGTTAGTAGACAGGAGCTGGATACCAGAATTAGTAGTTAGTAGACTGTAGCTGGATACCAGTATTAGTAGTTAGTAGACAGGAACTGGGTACCAGTATTAGTAGTTAGTAGACAGTAGCTGGGTACCAGTATTAGTAGTTCGTAGACAGGAGCTGGGTACCAGTATTAGTAGTTAGTAGACAGGAGCTGGGTAGCAGTATTAGTAGTTAGTAGACAGGAGCTGACTACCAGTATTAGTAGTTAGTAGACAGGAGCTGGATACCAGTATTAGTAGTTAGTAGACAGGAGCTGGATACCAGAATTAGTAGTTAGTAGACAGGAGCTGGATACCAGAATTAGTAGTTAGTAGACAGGAGCTGGACACCAGAATTAGTAGTTAGTAGACTGTAGCTGGATACCAGTATTAGTAGTTAGTAGACAGGAGCTGGATACCAGTATTAGTAGTTAGTAGACCGTAGCTGGATACCAGTATTAGTAGTTAGTAGACTGTAGCTGGATACCAGTATTAGTAGTTAGTAGACAGGAGCTGGACACCAGTATTAGTAGTTAGTAGACAGGACCTGGATACCAGTATTAGTAGTTAGTAGACTGTAGCTGGATACCAGTATTAGTAGTTAGTAGACAGGAGCTGGATACCAGTATTACTAGTTAGTAGACTGTAGGTGGATACCAGTATTAGTCGTTAGTAGACAGGAGATGGATACCAGTATTAAAAGTTAGTAGTCAGGAGCTGGGTACCAGTATTAGTAGTTAGTAGACTGTAGCTGGATACCAGTATTAGTAGTTAGTAGACAGGAGCTGGATACCAGTATTAGTAGTTAGTAGACAGGAGCTGGATACCAGTATTAGTAGCTAGTAGACTGTAGCTGGATACCAGTATTAGTAGTTAGTAGACCGTAGCTGGGTACCAGTATTAGTAGTTAGTAGACTGTAGCTGGAATCCAGTATTAGTAGTTAATAGACAGGAGCTGGATACCAGTATTAGTAGTTAGTAGACTGTAGCTGGGTACCAGTATTAGTAGTTAGTAGACAGGAGCTGGATACCAGTATTAGTAGTTAGTAGACAGGAGCTGGATACCAGTATTAGTAGTTAGTAAACTGTAGCTGGGTACCAGTATTAGTAGTTAATAGACAGGAGCTGCATACCAGTATTAGTAGTTAGTAGACTGTAGCTGGGTACCAGTATTAGTAGTTAATAGACAGGAGCTCGATACCAGTATTAGTAGTTAGTAGACTGTAGCTGGGTACCAGTATTAGTAGTTAGTAGACAGGAGCTGGGTACCAGTATTAGTAGTTAGTAGACTGTAGCTGGATACCAGTATTAGTAGTTAGTAGACTGTAGCTGGGTACCAGTATTAGTAGTTAGTAGACTGTAGCTGGATACCAGTATTAGTAGTTAGTAGACTGTAGCTGGATACCAGTATTAGTAGTTAGTAGACTGTAGCTGGGTACAAGTATTAGTAGTTAGTAGACAGGAGCTGGGTACCAGTATTAGTAGTTAGTAGACTGTAGCTGGGTAGCAGTATTAGTAGTTAGTAGACTGTAGCTGGATACCAGTATTAGTAGTTAGTAGACTGTAGCTGGATACCAGTATTAGTAGTTAGTAGACTGTTGCTGGATACCAGTATTAGTAGTGAGTAGACTGTAGCAGGATACCAGTATTAGTAGTTAGTAGACAGGAGCTGGGTACCAGTATTAGTAGTTAGTAGACAGGAGCTGGATACCAGTATTAGTAGTTAGTAGACAGGAGCTGGATACCAGTATTAGTAGTTTGTACACTGTAGCTGGGTACCAGTAATAGTAGTTAGTAGACAGGAGCTGGGTACCAGTATTAGTAGTTAGTAGACTGTAGCTGGGTACCAGTATTAGTAATTAGTAGACAGGAGCTGGGTACCAGTATAAGTAGTTAGTAGACCGTAGCTGGGTACCACTATTAGTAGTTAGTAGACAGGAGCTGGGTACCAGTATTAGTAGTTAGTAGACAGGAGCTGGGTACCAGTATTAGTAGTTAGTAGACAGGAGCTGGGTACCAGTATTAGCAGTTAGTAAACAGGAGCTGGGGACCAGTATTAGTAGTTAGTAGACAGGAGCTGGGTACCAGTATTAGTAGTTAGTAGACAGTAGCTGGGTACCAGTATTAGTAGTTCGTAGACAGGAGCTGGGTACCAGTATTAGTAGTTAGTAGACAGGAGCTGGGTAGCAGTATTAGTAGTTAGTAGACAGGAGCTGACTACCAGTATTAGTAGTTAGTAGACAGGAGCTGGGTACCAATATTAGTAGTTAGTAGACAGGAGCTGGGTACCAGTATTAGTAGTTAGTAGACAGGAGCTGGGTACCAGTATTAGTAGTTAGTAGACAGGAGCTGGGTACCAGTATTAGTAGTTAGTAGACAGGAGCTGGATACCAGTATTAGTAGATAGTAGACAGGAGCTGGGTACCAGCATTAGTAGTTAGTAGACAGGAGCTGGGGACCAGTATTAGTAGTTAGTAGACCGTAGCTGGGTACCAGTATTAGTAGTTAGTAGACAGGAGCTGGGTACCAGTATTAGTAGTTAGTAGACAGGAGCTGGGTACCAGTATTAGTTGTTAGTAGACAGGAACTGGGTACCAGTATTAGTAGTTAGTAGACTGTAGCTGGACACCAGTATTAGTAGTTAGTAGAGCGTAGCTGGGTACCAGTATTAGTAGTTAGTAGACAGGAGCTGGGTACCACTATTAGTAGTTAGTAGACATGAGCTGGGTACCAGTATTAGTAGTTAGTTGACAGGAGCTGGATACCAGTATTAGTAGTTAGTAGACAGGAGCTGGGTACCAGTATTAGTAGTTAGTAGACCGTGGCTGGGTACCAGTATTAGCAGTTAGTAGACCGTAGCTGGGTACCAGCATTAGTAGTTAGTAGACCGTAGCTGGGTGCCAGTATTAGTAGTTAGTAGACCGTAGCTGGGTACCAGTATTAGTAGTTAGTAGACAGGAGCTGGGTACCAGTATTAGTAGTTAGTAGACTGTAGCTGGATACCAGTATTAGTAGTTAGTAGACTGTAGCTGGGTACCAGTATTAGTAGTTAGTAGACAGGAGCTGGGTACCAGTATTAGTAGTTAGTAGACCGTAGCTGGGTACCAGGATTAGTAGTTGGAAGACAGGAGCTGGGTACCAGTTTTAGTAGTTAGAAGACCGTAGCTGGGTACCAGTATTAGTAGTTAGTAGATAGGAGCTGGGTACCAGTATTAGTAGTTAGTAGACAGGAGCTGGGTACCAGTATTAGTAGTTAGTAGACAGGAGCTGGGTACCAGTATTAGTAGTTAGTAGACAGGAGCTGGGTACCAGTATTAGTAGTTAGTAGACAGGAGCTGGGTACCAGTATTAGTAGTTAGTAGACCGTAGCTGGATACCAGTATTAGTAGTTAGTAGACTGTAGCTGGATACCAGTATTAGTAGTTAGTAGACAGGAGCTGGATACCAGTATTAGTAGTTAGTAGACAGGACCTGGATACCAGTATTAGTAGTTAGTAGACTGTAGCTGGATACCAGTATTAGTAGTTAGTAGACAGGAGCTGGATACCAGTATTACTAGTTAGTAGACTGTAGGTGGATACCAGTATTAGTCGTTAGTAGACAGGAGATGGATACCAGTATTAAAAGTTAGTAGACAGGAGCTGGGTACCAGTATTAGTAGTTAGTAGACTGTAGCTGGATACCAGTATTAGTAGTTAGTAGACAGGAGCTGGATACCAGTATTAGTAGTTAGTAGACAGAAGCTGGATACCAGTATTAGTAGCTAGTAGACTGTAGCTGAATACCAGTATTAGTAGTTAGTAGACCGTAGCTGGGTACCAGTATTAGTAGTTAGTAGACTGTAGCTGGAATCCAGTATTAGTAGTTAATAGACAGGAGCTGGATACCAGTATTAGTAGTTAGTAGACTGTAGCTGGGTACCAGTATTAGTAGTTAGTAGACAGGAGCTGGATACCAGTATTAGTAGTTAGTAGACAGGAGCTGGATACCAGTATTAGTAGTTAGTAAACTGTAGCTGGGTACCAGTATTAGTAGTTAATAGACAGGAGCTGCATACCAGTATTAGTAGTTAGTAGACTGTAGCTGGGTACCAGTATTAGTAGTTAATAGACAGGAGCTCGATACCAGTATTAGTACTTAGTAGACTGTAGCTGGGTACCAGTATTAGTAGTTAGTAGACAGGAGCTGGGTACCAGTATTAGTAGTTAGTAGACTGTAGCTGGATACCAGTATTAGTAGTTAGTAGACTGTAGCTGGGTACCAGTATTAGTAGTTAGTAGACTGGAGCTGGATACCAGTATTAGTAGTTAGTAGACTGTAGCTGGATACCAGTATTAGTAGTTAGTAGACTGTAGCTGGGTACCAGTATTAGTAGTTAGTAGACAGGAGCTGGGTACCAGTATTAGTAGTTAGTAGACTGTAGCTGGGTACCAGTATTAGTAGTTAGTAGACTGTAGCTGGATACCAGTATTAGTAGTTAGTAGACTGTAGCTGGATACCAGTATTAGTAGTTAGTAGACTGTTGCTGGATACCAGTATTAGTAGTGAGTAGACTGTAGCAGGATACCAGTATTAGTAGTTAGTAGACAGGAGCTGGGTACCAGTATTTGTAGTTAGTAGACAGGAGCTGGATACCAGTATTAGTAGTTAGTAGACAGGAGCTGGATACCAGTATTAGTAGTTTGTACACTGTAGCTGGGTACCAGTAATAGTAGTTAGTAGACAGGAGCTGGGTACCAGTATTAGTAGTTAGTAGACTGTAGCTGGGTACCAGTATTAGTAATTAGTAGACAGGAGCTGGGTACCAGTATTAGTAGTTAGTAGACAGGAGCTGGGTACCAGTATTAGTAGTTAGTAGACAGGAGCTGGGTACCAGTATTAGCAGTTAGTAAACAGGAGCTGGGTACCAGTATTAGTAGTTAGTAGACAGGAGCTGGGTACCAGTATTAGTAGTTAGTAGACAGGAGCTGGGTAGCAGTATTAGTAGTTAGTAGACAGGAGCTGACTACCAGTATTAGTAGTTAGTAGACAGGAGCTGGGTACCAATATTAGTAGTTAGTAGACAGGAGCTGGGTACCAGTATTAGTAGTTAGTAGACAGGAGCTGGGTACCAGTATTAGTAGTTAGTAGACAGGAGCTGGGTACCAGTATTAGTAGTTAGTAGACAGGAGCTGGATACCAGTATTAGTAGATAGTAGACAGGAGCTGGGTACCAGCATTAGTAGTTAGTAGACAGGAGCTGGGAACCAGTATTAGTAGTTAGTAGACCGTAGCTGGGTACCAGTATTAGTAGTTAGTAGACAGGAGCTGGGTACCAGTATTAGTAGTTAGTAGACAGGAGCTGGGTACCAGTATTAGTTGTTAGTAGACAGGAACTGGGTACGAGTATTAGTAGTTAGTAGACTGTAGCTGGACACCAGTATTAGTAGTTAGTAGAGCGTAGCTGGGTACCAGTATTAGTAGTTAGTAGACAGGAGCTGGGTACCACTATTAGTAGTTAGTAGACATGAGCTGGGTACCAGTATTAGTAGTTAGTTGACAGGAGCTGGATACCAGTATTAGTAGTTAGTAGACAGGAGCTGGGTACCAGTATTAGTAGTTAGTAGACCGTGGCTGGGTACCAGTATTAGCAGTTAGTAGACCGTAGCTGGGTACCAGCATTAGTAGTTAGTAGACTGTAGCTGGATACCAGTATTAGTAGTTAGTAGACTGTAGCTGGGTACCAGTATTAGTAGTTAGTAGACAGGAGCTGGGTACCAGTATTAGTAGTTAGTAGACCGTAGCTGGGTACCAGGATTAGTAGTTGGAAGACAGGAGCTGGGTACCAGTTTTAGTAGTTAGAAGACCGTAGCTGGGTACCAGTATTAGTAGTTAGTAGATAGGAGCTGGGTACCAGTATTAGTAGTTAGTAGACAGGAGCTGGGTACCAGTATTAGTAGTTAGTAGACAGGAGCTGGGTACCAGTATTAGTAGTTAGTAGACACGAGCTGGGTACCAGTATTAGTAGTTAGTAGACAGGAGCTGGGTACCAGTATTAGTAGTTAGTAGACAGGAGCTGGGTACCAGTATTAGTAGTTAGTAGACCGTAGCTGGGTACCAGTATTAGTAGTTAGTAGACAGGAGCTGGGTACCGGTATTAGTAGTTAGTAGACAGGAGCTGGGTACCAATATTAGTAGTTAGTAGACAGGAACTGGGTAACAGTATTAGTAGTTAGTAGACCGTAGCTGGGTACCAGTATTAGTTGTTAGTAGACAGGAGCTGGGTACCAGTATTAGTAGTTAGTAGACAGGAGCTGAGTACCAATATTAGTAGTTAGTAGAAAGAGCTGGATACCAGTATTAGTAGTTAGCAGACAGGAGCTGGGTACCAGTATTAGTAGTTAGTAGACAGGAGCTGGGTACCAGTATTAGTAGTTAGTAGACTGTAGCTGGACATCAGTATTAGAAGTTAGTAGACTGTAGCTGGATACCAGTTTTAGTAGTTAGTAGACAGGAGCTGCATACCAGAATTAGTAGTTAGTAGACAGGAGCTCGATACCAGTATTAGTAGTTAGTAGACAGGAGCTGAATACCAGTATTAGTAGTTAGTAGACAGGACCTGGGTACCAGTATTAGTAGTTAGTAGACAGGATTTGGATACCAGAATTAGTAGTTAGTAGACATGAGCTGGTAACCAGTATTAGTAGTTAGTAGACAGGAGCTGGATACCAGAATTAGTAGTTAGTAGACATGAGCTGGATACCAGTATTAGTAGTTAGTAGACAGGAGTTGGATACCAGTATTAGTAGTTAGTAGACAGGAGCTGGATACCAGAATTAGTAGTTAGTAGACAGGAGCTGGATACCGGAATTAGTAGTTAGTAGACAGGAGCTGGATACCAGTATTAGTAGTTAGTAAACCGTAGCTGGGTACCAGTATTAGTAGTTAGTAGACTGTAGCTGGATACCAGTATTAGTAGTTAGTAGACCGTAGCTGGATACCAGTATTAGTAGTTAGTAGACTGTAGCTGGATACCAGTATTAATAGTTAGTAGACAGGAGCTGGATACCAGTATTAGTAGTTAGTAGACTGGAGCTGGATACCAGTATTAGTAGTTAGTAGACAGGAGCTGGGTACCAGTATTAGTAGTTAGTAGACAGGAGCTGGGTACCAGTATTAGTAGTTAGTAGACAGTAGCTGGGTACCAGTATTAGTAGTTCGTAGACAGGAGCTGAGTACCAGTATTAGTAGTTAGTAGACAGGAGCTGGGTAGCAGTATTAGTAGTTAGTAGACAGGAGCTGACTACCAGTATTAGTAGTTAGTAGACAGGAGCTGGATACCAGTATTAGTAGTTAGTAGACAGGAGCTGGGTACCAATATTAGTAGTTAGTAGACAGGAACTGGGTAACAGTATTAGTAGTTAGTAGACCGTAGCTGGGTACCAGTATTAGTTGTTAGTAGACAGGAGCTGGGTACCAGTATTAGTAGTTAGTAGACAGGAGCTGAGTACCAATATTAGTAGTTAGTAGAAAGAGCTGGATACCAGTATTAGTAGTTAGCAGACAGGAGCTGGGTACCAGTATTAGTAGTTAGTAGACAGGAGCTGGGTACCAGTATTAGTAGTTAGTAGACTGTAGCTGGATACCAGTTTTAGTAGTTAGTAGACAGGAGCTGCATACCAGAATTAGTAGTTAGTAGACAGGAGCTCGATACCAGTATTAGTAGTTAGTAGACAGGAGCTGAATACCAGTATTAGTAGTTAGTAGACAGGACCTGGGTACCAGTATTAGTAGTTAGTAGACAGGAGCTGGGTAGCAGTATTAGTAGTTAGTAGACAGGAGCTGACTACCAGTATTAGTAGTTAGTAGACAGGAGCTGGGTACCAGTATTAGTAGTTAGTAGACAGTAGCTGGGTAGCAGTATTAGTAGTTAGTAGACAGGAGCTGGGTACCAGTATTAGTAGTTAGTAGACAGGAGCTGGGTACCAGTATTAGTAGTTAGTAGACAGGAGCTGGATACCAGTATTAGTAGATAGTAGACAGGAGCTGGGTACCAGCATTAGTAGTTAGTAGACAGGAGCTGGGTACCAGTATTAGTAGTTAGTAGACTGTAGCTGGGTACCAGTATTAGTAGTTAGTAGACTGTAGCTGGATACCAGTATTAGTAGTTAGTAGACTGTTGCTGGATACCAGTATTAGTAGTGAGTAGACTGTAGCAGGATACCAGTATTAGTAGTTAGTAGACAGGAGCTGGGTACCAGTATTAGTAGTTAGTAGACAGGAGCTGGATACCAGTATTAGTAGTTAGTAGACAGGAGCTGGATACCAGTATTAGTAGTTTGTACACTGTAGCTGGGTACCAGTAATAGTAGTTAGTAGACAAGAGCTGGGTACCAGTATTAGTAGTTAGTAGACTGCAGCTGGGTACCAGTATTAGTAATTAGTAGACAGGAGCTGGGTACCAGTATAAGTAGTTAGTAGACCGTAGCTGGGTACCACTATTAGTAGTTAGTAGACAGGAGCTGGGTACCAGTATTAGTAGTTAGTAGACAGGAGCTGGGTACCAGTATTAGTAGTTAGTAGACAGGAGCTGGGTACCAGTATTAGCAGTTAGTAAACAGGAGCTGGGTACCAGTATTAGTAGTTAGTAGACAGGAGCTGGGTACCAGTATTAGTAGTTAGTAGACAGTAGCTGGGTACCAGTATTAGTAGTTCGTAGACAGGAGCTGAGTACCAGTATTAGTAGTTAGTAGACAGGAGCTGGGTAGCAGTATTAGTAGTTAGTAGACAGGAGCTGACTACCAGTATTAGTAGTTAGTAGACAGGAGCTGGGTACCAATATTAGTAGTTAGTAGACAGGAGCTGGGTACCAGTATTAGTAGTTAGTAGACAGGAGCTGGGTACCAGTATTAGTAGTTAGTAGACAGGAGCTGGGTACCAGTATTAGTAGTTAGTAGACAGGAGCTGGATACCAGTATTAGTAGATAGTAGACAGGAGCTGGGTACCAGCATTAGTAGTTAGTAGACAGGAGCTGGGGACCAGTATTAGTAGTTAGTAGACCGTAGCTGGGTACCAGTATTAGTAGTTAGTAGACAGGAGCTGGGTACCAGTATTAGTAGTTAGTAGACAGGAGCTGGGTACCAGTATTAGTTGTTAGTAGACAGGAACTGGGTACCAGTACTAGTAGTTAGTAGACTGTAGCTGGACACCAGTATTAGTAGTTAGTAGAGCGTAGCTGGGTACCAGTATTAGTAGTTAGTAGACAGGAGCTGGGTACCACTATTAGTAGTTAGTAGACATGAGCTGGGTACCAGTATTAGTAGTTAGTTGACAGGAGCTGGATACCAGTATTAGTAGTTAGTAGACAGGAGCTGGGTACCAGTATTAGTAGTTAGTAGACCGGGCTGGGTACCAGTATTAGCAGTTAGTAGACCGTAGCTGGGTACCAGCATTAGTAGTTAGTAGACCGTAGCTGGGTGCCAGTATTAGTAGTTAGTAGACCGTAGCTGGGTACCAGTATTAGTAGTTAGTAGACAGGAGCTGGGTACCAGTATTAGTAGTTAGTAGACTGTAGCTGGATACCAGTATTAGTAGTTAGTAGACTGTAGCTGGGTACCAGTATTAGTAGTTAGTAGACAGGAGCTGGGTACCAGTATTAGTAGTTAGTAGACCGTAGCTGGGTACCAGGATTAGTAGTTGGAAGACAGGAGCTGGGTACCAGTTTTAGTAGTTAGAAGACCGTAGCTGGGTACCAGTATTAGTAGTTAGTAGATAGGAGCTGGGTACCAGTATTAGTAGTTAGTAGACAGGAGCTGGGTACCAGTATTAGTAGTTAGTAGACAGGAGCTGGGTACCAGTATTAGTAGTTAGTAGACACGAGCTGGGTACCAGTATTAGTAGTTAGTAGACAGGAGCTGGGTACCAGTATTAGTAGTTAGTAGACAGGAGCTGGGTACCAGTATTAGTAGTTAGTAGCCCGTAGCTGGGTACCAGTATTAGTAGTTAGTAGACAGGAGCTGGGTACCAGTATTAGTAGTTAGTAGACAGGAGCTGGGTACCAATATTAGTAGTTAGTAGACAGGAACTGGGTAACAGTATTAGTAGTTAGTAAACCGTAGCTGGGTACCAGTATTAGTTGTTAGTAGACAGGAGCTGGGTACCAGTATTAGTAGTTAGTAGACCGGAGCTGAGTACCAATATTAGTAGTTAGTAGAAAGAGCTGGATACCAGTATTAGTAGTTAGCAGACAGGAGCTGGGTACCAGTATTAGTAGTTAGCAGACAGGAGCTGGGTACCAGTATTAGTAGTTAGTAGACTGTAGCTGGACATCAGTATTAGTAGTTAGTAGACTGTAGCTGGATACCAGTTTTAGTAGTTAGTAGACAGGAGCTGCATACCAGAATTAGTAGTTAGTAGACAGGAGCTCGATACCAGTATTAGTAGTTAGTAGACAGGAGCTGAATACCAGTATTAGTAGTTAGTAGACAGGACCTGGGTACCAGTATTAGTAGTTAGTAGACAGGATTTGGATACCAGAATTAGTAGTTAGTAGACATGAGCTGGTAACCAGTATTAGTAGTTAGTAGACAGGAGCTGGATACCAGAATTAGTAGTTAGTAGACATGAGCTGGATACCAGTATTAGTAGTTAGTAGACAGGAGTTGGATACCAGTATTAGTAGTTAGTAGACAGGAGCTGGATACCAGAATTAGTAGTTAGTAGACTGTAGCTGGATACCGGAATTAGTAGTTAGTAGACAGGAGCTGGATACCGGAATTAGTAGTTAGTAGACTGTAGCTGGATACCAGTATTAGTGGTTAGTAGACAGGAGCTGGATACCAGTATTAGTAGTTAGTAAACCGTAGCTGGGTACCAGTATTAGTAGTTAGTAGACTGTAGCTGGATACCAGTATTAGTAGTTAGTAGACCGTAGCTGGATACCAGTATTAGTAGTTAGTAGACTGTAGCTGGATACCAGTATTAGTAGTTAGTAGACAGGAGCTGGATACCAGTATTAGTAGTTAGTAGACTGGAGCTGGATACCAGTATTAGTAGTTAGTAGACAGGAGCTGGATACCAGTATTAGTAGTTAGTAGACAGGAGCTGGATACCAGTATTAGTAGTTAGTAGACTGTAGCTGGATACCAGTATTAGCCGTTAGTAGACTGTAGCTGGATACCAGTATTAGTAGTTAGTAGACTGTAGCTGGGTACCAGTATTAGTAGTTAGTAGACTGTAGCTGGATACCAGTATTGGTAGTTAGTAGAATGTAACTGGATACCAGTATTAGTAGTTAGTAGACTGTAGCAGGGTACCAGTATTAGTAGTTAGTAGACTGTAGCTGGATACCAGTTATAGTAGTTAGTAGACTGTAGCTGGGTACCAGTATTAGTAGTTAGTGGACTGTAGCTGGATACCAGAATTAGTAGTTAGTAGACTGTAGCTGGATACCAGTATTAGTAGTTAGTACACTGTAGCTGGATACCAGTATTAGTAGTTAGTAGACTGTACCTGGGTACCAGTATTAGTAGTTAGTAGACTTTATCTGGGTACCAGTATTAGTAGTTAGTAGACAGGAGCTGGATACCAGTATTAGGAGTTAGTAGACTGTAGCTGGATACCAGTATTAGTAGTTAGTAGACTGTAGCTGGATACCAGTATTAGTAGTTAGTAGACAGAAGCTTGATACCAGTATTATGTAGTTAGTAGACAGGAGCTGGATACCAGTATTAGTAGTTAGTAGACTGTAGCTGGGTACCAGTATTTGTAGTTAGTAGACAGGAGCTGGATACCAGTATTAGTAGTTAGTAGACTGTAGCTGGGTACCAGTATTAGTAGTTAGTAGAAAGGAGATTGATACCAGTATTAGTAGTTAGTAGACTGTAGCTGGATAGCAGCATTAGTAGTTAGTTGACTGTAGCTGGGTACCAGTATTAGTAGTTAGTAGACAGGAGCTGGATACCAGTATTAGTAGTTAGTAGACAGGAGCTGGATACCAGTATTAGTAGTTAGTACACTGTAGCTGGGTACCAGTATTAGTAGTTAGTAGACCGTAGCTGGGTACCAGTATTAGTAGTTAGTAGACAGGAGCTGGGTACCAGTATTAGTAGTTAGTAGACAGGAGCTGGCTACCAGTATTAGTAGTTAGTAGACAGGAGCTGGGTACCAGTATTAGTAGTTAGTAGATTGTAGCTGGATACCAGTATTAGTAGTTAGTAGACAGGAGCTGGGTACCAGTATTACTAGTTAGTAGACCGTAGCTGTGTACCAGTATTAGTAGTTAGTAGACAGGAGCTGGGTACCAGTATTAGTAGTTAGTAGACTGTAGCTGGATACCAGTATTAGTGGTTAGTAGACAGGAGCTGGGTACCAGTATTAGTAGTTAGTAGAATGTAGCTGGATACCAGTATTAGTAGTTAGTAGACAGGAGCTGGATACCAGTATAAGTAGTTAGTAGACTGTAGCTGGATACCAGTATTAGTAGTTAGTAGACAGGAGCTGGGTACCAGTATTAGTAGTTACTAGACTGTAGCTGGATACCAGTATTAGCAGTTAGTAGACTGTAGCTGGATACCAGTATTAGTAGTTAGTAGACAGGACCTGGGTACCAGTTTTAGTAGTTAGTAGACAGGAGCTGGGTACCAGTATTAGTAGTTAGTAGACAGGTGCTGGATACCAGAATTAGTAGTTAGTAGACAGGAGCTGGGTACCAGTATTAGTAGTTAGTAGACAGGAGCTGGATACCAGTATTAGTAGTTAGTAGACAGGAGCTGGATACCAGTATTAGTAGTTAGTAGACAGGAGCTGGGTTTCAGTATTAGTAGTTAGTAGACAGGAGCTGGATACCAGTATTAGTAGTTAGTAGACAGGAGCTGGATACCAGTATTAGTAGTTAGTACACTGTAGCTGGGTACCAGTATTAGTAGTTAGTAGACAGGAGCTGGGTACCAGTATTAGTAGTTAGTAGACTGTAGCTGGGTACCAGTATTAGTAATTAGTAGACAGGAGCTGGGTACCAGTATAAGTAGTTAGTAGACCGTAGCTGGGTACCACTATTAGTAGTTAGTAGACAGGAGCTGGGTACCAGTATTAGTAGTTAGTAGACAGGAGCTGGGTACCAGTATTAGTAGTTAGTAGACAGGAGCTGGGTACCAGTATTAGCAGTTAGTAGACAGGAGCTGGGTACCAGTATTAGTAGTTAGTAGACAGGAGCTGGGTACCAGTATTAGTAGTTAGTAGACAGTAGCTGGGTACCAGTATTAGTAGTTAGTAGACAGGAGCTGGGTACCAGTATTAGTAGTTAGTAGACAGGAGCTGGGTACCAGTATTAGTAGTTAGTAGACAGGAGCTGGGTACCAGTATTAGTAGTTAGTAGACAGGAGCTGGGTACCAGTATTAGTAGTTAGTAGACAGGAGCTGGGTACCAGTATTAGTAGTTAGTAGACAGGAGCTGGGTACCAGTATTAGTAGTTAGTAGACAGGAGCTGGATACCAGTATTAGTAGATAGTAGACAGGAGCTGGGTACCAGTATTAGTAGTTAGTAGACAGGAGCTGGGTACCAGTATTAGTAGTTAGTAGACAGGAGCTGGGTACCAGTATTAGTAGTTAGTAGACAGGAGCTGGGTACCAGTATTAAAAGTTAGTAGACAGGAGCTGGGTACCAGTATTAGTAGTTAGTAGACAGGAGCTGGGTACCAGTATTAGTAGTTAGTAGACAGGAACTGGGTACCAGTATTAGTAGTTAGTAGACTGTAGCTGGACACCAGTATTAGTAGTTAGTAGACCGTAGCTGGGTACCAGTATTAGTAGTTGGTAGACAGGAGCTGGGTACCACTATTAGTAGTTAGTAGACAGGAGCAGGGTACCAGTATTAGTAGTTAGTAGACAGGAGCTGGATACCAGTATTAGTAGTTAGTAGACAAGAGCTGGGTACCAGTATTAGTAGTTAGTAGACAGGAGCTGGGTACCAGTATTAGTAGTTAGTAGACAGGAGCTGGGTACCAGTATTAGTAGTTATTAGACCGTAGCTGTGTACCAGCATTAGTAGTTAGTAGACCGTAGCTGGGTACCAGAATTAGTAGTTAGTAGACCGTAGCTGGGTACCGGTATTAGTAGTTAGTAGACAGGAGCTGGGTACCAGTATTAGTAGTTAGTAGACAGGAGCTGGGTACCAGTATTAGTAGTTAGTAGACAGGAGCTGGGTACCAGTATTAGTAGTTAGTAGACAGGAGCTGGGTACCAGTATTAGTAGTTAGTAGACCGTAGCTGGGTACCAGGATTAGTAGTTAGTAGACAGGAGCTGGGTACCAGTATTAGTAGTTAGTAGACAGGAGCTGGGTACCAGTTTTAGTAGTTAGAAGACCGTAGCTGGGTACCAGTATTAGTAGTTAGTAGATAGGAGCTGGGTACCAGTATTAGTAGTTAGTAGACAGGAGCTGGGTACCAGTATTAGTAGTTAGTAGACAGGAGCTGGGTACCAGTATTAGTAGTTAGTAGACACGAGCTGGGTACCAGTATTAGTAGTTAGTAGACAGGAGCTGGGTACCAGTATTAGTAGTTAGTAGACAGGAGCTGGGTACCAGTATTAGTAGTTAGTAGACCGTAGCTGGGTACCAGTATTAGTAGTTAGTAGACAGGAGCTGGGTACCAGTTATAGTAGTTAGTAGACAGGAGCTGGGTACCAATATTAGTAGTTAGTAGACAGGAGCTGGGTAACAGTATTAGTAGTTAGTAGACCGTAGCTGGGTACCAGTATTAGTTGTAGGTAGACAGGAACTGGGTACCAGTATTAGTAGTTAGTAGACAGGAGCTGGGTACCAATATTAGTAGTTAGTAGAAAGAGCTGGATACCAGTATTAGTAGTTAGCAGACAGGAGCTCGGTGCCAGTATTAGTAGTTAGTAGACAGGAGCTGGGTACCAGTATTTGTAGTTAGTAGACTGTAGCTGGACATCAGTATTAGTAGTTAGTAGACTGTACCTGGATACCAGTTTTAGTAGTTAGTAGACTGTAGCTGGATACCAGTATTAGTAGTTAGTAGACTGTAGCTGGATACCAGTTTTAGTAGTTAGTAGACAGGAGCTGGATACCAGAATTAGAAGTTAGTAGACAGGAGCTGGATACCAGTATTAGTAGTTAGTAGACAGGAGCTGAATACCAGTATTAGTAGTTATTAGACAGGATTTGGATACCAGAATTAGTAGTTAGTAGACAGGAGCTGGATACCAGAATTAGTAGTTAGTAGACAGGAGCTGGATACCAGAATTAGTAGTTAGTAGACTGTAGCTGGATACCAGTATTAGTAGTTAGTAGACAGGAGCTGGATACCAGTATTAGTAGTTAGTAGACCGTAGCTGGGTACCAGTATTTGTAGTTAGTAGACTGTAGCTGGATACCAGTATTAGTAGTTAGTAGACAGGAGCTGGATACCAGTATTAGTAGTTAGTGGACAGGAGCTGGATACCAGAATTAGATGTTAGTAGACAGGAGCTGGATACCAGAATTAGTAGTTAGTAGACAGGAGCTGGATACCAGAATTAGTAGTTAGTAGACTGTAGCTGGATACCAGTATTAGTAGTTAGTAGACAGGAGCTGGATACCAGTATTAGTAGTTAGTAGACAGGATTTGGATACCAGAATTAGTAGTTAGTAGACATGAGCTGGTAACCAGTATTATTAGTTAGTAGACAGGAGCTGGATACCAGAATTAGTAGTTAGTAGACATGAGCTGGATACCAGTATTAGTAGTTAGTAGACAGGAGCTGGATACCAGTATTAGTAGTTAGTAGACAGGAGCTGCATACCAGAATTAGTAGTTAGTAGACTGTAGCTGGATACCAGTATTAGTCGTTAGTAGACAGGAGATGGATACCAGTATTAAAAGTTAGTAGACAGGAGCTGGGTACCAGTATTAGTAGTTAGTAGACTGTAGCTGGATACCAGTATTAGTAGATAGTAGACAGGAGCTGGATACCAGTATTAGTAGTTAGTAGACAGGAGCTGGATACCAGTATTAGTAGCTAGTAGACTGTAGCTGGATACCAGTATTAGTAGTTAGTAGACCGTAGCTGGGTACCAGTATTAGTAGTTAGTAGACTGTAGCTGGAATCCAGTATTAGTAGTTAATAGACAGGATCTGGATACCAGTATTAGTAGTTAGTAGACTGTAGCTGGGTACCAGTATTAGTAGTTAGTAGACAGGAGCTGGATACCAGTATTAGTAGTTAGTAGACAGGAGCTGGATACCAGTATTAGTAGTTAGTAAACTGTAGCTGGGTACCAGTATTAGTAGTTAATAGACAGGAGCTGGATACCAGTATTAGTAGTTAGTAGACTGTAGCTGGGTACCAGTATTAGTAGTTAATAGACAGGAGCTGGATACCAGTATTAGTAGTTAGTAGACTGTAGCTGGGTACCAGTATTAGTAGTTAGTAGACAGGAGCTGGGTACCAGTATTAGTAGTTAGTAGACTGTAGCTGGATACCAGTATTAGTAGATAGTAGACTGTAGCTGGGTACCAGTATTAGTAGTTAGTAGACTGTAGCTGGATACCAGTATTAGTAGTTAGTAGACTGTAGCTGGATACCAGTATTAGTAGTTAGTAGACTGTAGCTTGGTACCAGTATTAGTAGTTAGTAGACAGGAGCTGGGTACCAGTATTAGTAGTTAGTAGACTGTAGCTGGGTACCAGTATTAGTAGTTAGTAGACTGTAGCTGGATACCAGTATTAGTAGTTAGTAGACTGTAGCTGGATACCAGTATTAGTAGTTAGTAGACTGTTGCTGGATACCAGTATTAGTAGTGAGTAGACTGTAGCAGGATACCAGTATTAGTAGTTAGTAGACAGGAGCTGGGTACCAGTATTAGTAGTTAGTAGACAGGAGCTGGATACCAGTATTAGTAGTTAGTAGACAGGAGCTGGATACCAGTATTAGTAGTTTGTACAGTGTAGCTGGGTACCAGTAATAGTAGTTAGTAGACAGGAGCTGGGTACCAGTATTAGTAGTTAGTAGACTGTAGCTGGGTACCAGTATTAGTAATTAGTAGACAGGATCTGGGTACCAGTATAAGTAGTTAGTAGACCGTAGCTGGGTACCACTATTAGTAGTTAGTAGACAGGAGCTGGGTACCAGTATTAGTAGTTAGTAGACAGGAGCTGGGTACCAGTATTAGTAGTTAGTAGACAGGAGCTGGGTACCAGTATTAGCAGTTAGTAAACAGGAGCTGGGTACCAGTATTAGTAGTTAGTAGACAGGAGCTGGGTACCAGTATTAGTAGTTAGTAGACAGTAGCTGGGTACCAGTATTAGTAGTTAGTAGACAGGAGCTGGGTACCAGTATTAGTAGTTAGTAGAAAGGAGCTGGGTACCAGTATTAGTAGTTAGTAGACAGGAGCTGACTACCAGTATTAGTAGTTAGTAGACAGGAGCTGGGTACCAGTATTAGTAGTTAGTAGACAGGAGCTGGGTACCAGTATTAGTAGTTAGTAGACAGGAGCTGGGTACCAGTATTAGTAGTTAGTAGACAGGAGCTGGGTACCAGTATTAGTAGTTAGTAGACAGGAGCTGGATACCAGTATTAGTAGATAGTAGACAGGAGCTGGGTACCAGCATTAGTAGTTAGTAGACAGGAGCTGGGGACCAGTATTAGTAGTTAGTAGACCGTAGCTGGGTACCAGTATTAGTAGTTAGTAGACAGGAGCTGGGTACCAGTATTAGTAGTTAGTAGACAGGAGCTGGGTACCAGTATTAGTTGTTAGTAGACAGGAACTGGGTACCAGTATTAGTAGTTAGTAGACTGTAGCTGGACACCAGTATTAGTAGTTAGTAGAGCGTAGCTGGGTACCAGTATTAGTAGTTAGTAGACAGGAGCTGGGTACCACTATTAGTAGTTAGTAGACATGAGCTGGGTACCAGTATTAGTAGTTAGTTGACAGGAGCTGGATACCAGTATTAGTAGTTAGTAGACAGGAGCTGGGTACCAGTATTAGTAGTTAGTAGACCGTAGCTGGGTACCAGTATTAGTAGTTAGTAGACCGTAGCTGGGTACCAGCATTAGTAGTTAGTAGACCGTAGCTGGGTGCCAGTATTAGTAGTTAGTAGACCGTAGCTGGGTACCAGTATTAGTAGTTAGTAGACAGGAGATGGGTACCGGTATTAGTCGTTAGTAGACTGTAGCTGGATACCAGTATTAGTAGTTAGTAGACTGTAGCTGGGTACCAGTATTAGTAGTTAGTAGACAGGAGCTGGGTACCAGTATTAGTAGTAGTAGACCGTAGCTGGGTACCAGGATTAGTAGTTAGTAGACAGGAGCTGGGTACCAGTTTTAGTAGTTAGAAGACCGTAGCTGGGTACCAGTATTAGTAATTAGTAGATAGGAGCTGGGTACCAGTATTAGTAGTTAGTAGACAGGAGCTGGGTACCAGTATTAGTAGTTAGTAGACAGGAGCTGGGTACCAGTATTAGTAGTTAGTAGACACGAGCTGGGTACCAGTATTAGTAGTTAGTAGACAGGAGCTGGGTACCAGTATTAGTAGTTAGTAGACAGGAGCTGGGTACCAGTATTAGTAGTTAGTAGACCGTAGCTGGGTACCAGTATTAGTAGTTAGTAGACAGGAGCTGGGTACCAGTATTAGTAGTTAGTAGACAGGAGCTGGGTACCAATATTAGTAGTTAGTAGACAGGAGCTGGGTAACAGTATAAGTAGTTAGTAGACCGTAGCTGGGTACCAGTATTAGTTGTTAGTAGACAGGAGCTGGGTACCAGTATTAGTAGTTAGTAGACAGGAGCTGAGTACCAATATTAGTAGTTAGTAGAAAGAGCTGGATACCAGTATTAGTAGTTAGCAGACAGGAGCTGGGTACCAGTATTAGTAGTTAGTAGACAGGAGCTGGGTACCAGTATTAGTAGTTAGTAGACTGTAGCTGGACATCAGTATTAGTAGTTAGTAGACTGTAGCTGGATACCAGTTTTAGTAGTTAGTAGACCGTAACTGGGTACCAGTATTAGTAGTTAGTAGAGAGGAGCTTGATACCAGTATTAGTAGTTAGTAGACAGGAGCTGGGTACCAGTATTAGTAGTTAGTAGACAGGAGCTGGGTACCAGTATTAGTAGTTAGTAGACAGGATTTGGATACCAGAATTAGTAGTTAGTAGACATGAGCTGGTAACCAGTATTAGTAGTTAGTAGACAGGAGCTGGATACCAGAATTAGTAGTTAGTAGACATGAGCTGGATACCAGTATTAGTAGTTAGTAGACAGGAGCTGGATACCAGTATTAGTAGTTAGTAGACAGGAGCTGGATACCAGAATTAGTAGTTAGTAGACAGGAGCTGGATACCGGAATTAGTAGTTAGTAGACAGGAGCTGGATACCAGAATTAGTAGTTAGTAGACTGTAGCTGGATACCAGTATTAGTGGTTAGTAGACAGGAGCTGGATACCAGTATTAGTAGTTAGTAAACCGTAGCTGGGTACCAGTATTAGTAGTTAGTAGACTGTAGCTGGATACCAGTATTAGTAGTTAGTAGACCGTAGCTGGATACCAGTATTAGTAGTTAGTAGACTGCAGCTGGATACCAGTATTAGTAGTTAGTACACAGGAGCTGGATACCAGTATTAGTAGTAAGTAGACTGTAGCTGGATACCAGTATTAGTAGTTAGTAGACAGGAGCTGGATACCAGTATTAGTAGTTAGTAGAGAGGAGCTGGATACCAGTATTAGTAGTTAGTAGACTGTAGCTGGATACCAGTATTAGTCGTTAGTAGACAGGAGATGGATACCAGTATTAGTAGTTAATAGACAGGAGCTGGGTACCAGTATTAGTAGTTAGTAGACTGTAGCCGGATACCAGTATTAGTAGTTAGTAGACAGGAGCTGGATACCAGTATTAGTAGTTAGTAGACAGGAGCTGGATACCAGTATTAGTAGTTAGTAGACACGAGCTGGATACCAGTATTAGTAGTTAGTAGACAGGAGCTGGATACCAGTATTAGTAGTTAGTAGACAGGAGCTGGATACCAGTATTAGTAGTTAGTAAACTGTAGCTGGGTACCAGTATTAGTAGCTAATAGACAGGAGCTGCATACCAGTATTAGTAGTTAGTAGACTGTAGCTGGGTACCAGTATTAGTAGTTAATAGACAGGAGCTGGATACCAGTATTAGTAGTTAGTAGACTGTAGCTGGGTACCAGTATTAGTAGTTAGTAGACAGGAGCTGGGTACCAGTATTAGTAGTTAGTAGACTGTAGCTGGATACCAGTATTAGTAGTTAGTAGACTGTAGCTGGGTACCAGTATTAGTAGTTAGTAGACTGTAGCTGGATACCAGTATTAGTAGTTAGTAGACTGTAGCTGGATACCAGTATTAGTAGTTAGTAGACTGTAGCTGGGAACCAGTATTAGTAGTTAGTAGACAGGAGCTGGGTACCAGTATTAGTAGTTAGTAGACTGTAGCTGGGTACCAGTATTAGTAGTTAGTAGACTGTAGCTGGATACCAGTATTAGTAGTTAGTAGACCGTAGCTGGATACCAGTATTAGTAGTTAGTAGACTGTTGCTGGATACCAGTATTAGTAGTGAATAGACTGTAGCAGGATACCAGTATTAGTAGTTAGTAGACAGGAGCTGGGTACCAGTATTAGTAGTTAGTAGACAGGAGCTGGATACCAGTATTAGTAGTTAGTAGACAGGAGCTGGATACCAGTATTAGTAGTTTGTACACTGTAGCTGGGTACCAGTAATAGTAGTTAGTAGACAGGAGCTGGGTACCAGTATTAGTAGTTAGTAGACTGTAGCTGGGTACCAGTATTAGTAATTAGTAGACAGGAGCTGGGTACCAGTATAAGTAGTTAGTAGACCGTAGCTGGGTACCACTATTAGTAGTTAGTAGACAGGAGCTGGGTACCAGTATTAGTAGTTAGTAGACAGGAGCTGGGTACCAGTATTAGTAGTTAGTAGACAGGAGCTGGGTACCAGTATTAGCAGTTAGTAAACAGGAGCTGGGTACCAGTATTAGTAGTTAGTAGACAGGAGCTGACTACCAGTATTAGTAGTTAGTAGACAGGAGCTGGGTACCAATATTAGTAGTTAGTAGACAGGAGCTGGGTACCAGTATTAGTAGTTAGTAGACAGGAAATGGGTACCAGTATTAGTAGTTAGTAGACAGGAGCTGGGTACCAGTATTAGTAGTTAGTAGACAGGAGCTGGATACCAGTATTAGTAGATAGTAGACAGGAGCTGGGTACCAGCATTAGTAGTTAGTAGACAGGAGCTGGGGACCAGTATTAGTAGTTAGTAGACCGTAGCTGGGTACCAGTATTAGTAGTTAGTAGACAGGAGCTGGGTACCAGTATTAGTAGTTAGTAGACAGGAGCTGGGTACCAGTATTAGTTGTTAGTAGACAGGAACTGGGTACCAGTATTAGTAGTTAGTAGACTGTAGCTGGACACCAGTATTAGTAGTTAGTAGAGCGTAGCTGGGTACCAGTATTAGTAGTTAGTAGACAGGAGCTGGGTACCACTATTAGTAGTTAGTAGACATGAGCTGGGTACCAGTATTAGTAGTTAGTTGACAGGATCTGGATAACAGTATTAGTAGTTAGTAGACAGGAGCTGGGTACCAGTATTAGTAGTTAGTAGACCGTGGCTGGGTACCAGTATTAGCAGTTAGTAGACCGTAGCTGTGTACCAGCATTAGTAGTTAGTAGACCGTAGCTGGGTGCCAGTATTAGTAGTTAGTAGACCGTAGCTGGGTACCAGTATTAGTAGTTAGTAGACAGGAGCTGGGTACCAGTATTATTAGTTAGTAGACTGTAGCTGGATACCAGTATTAGTAGTTAGTAGACTGTAGCTGGGTACCAGTATTAGTAGTTAGTAGACAGGAGCTGGGTACCAGTATTAGTAGTTAGTAGACCGTAGCTGGGTACCAGGATTAGTAGTTGGAAGACAGGAGCTGGGTACCAGTTTTAGTAGTTAGAAGACCGTAGCTGGGTACCAGTATTAGTAGTTAGTAGATAGGAGCTGGGTACCAGTATTAGTAGTTAGTAGACAGGCGCTGGGTACCAGTATTAGTAGTTAGTAGACAGGAGCTGGGTACCAGTATTAGTAGTTAGTAGACACGAGCTGGGTACCAGTATTAGTAGTTAGTAGACAGGAGCTGGGTACCAGTATTAGTAGTTAGTAGACCGTAGCTGGGTACCAGTATTAGTAGTTAGTAGACAGGAGCTGGGTACCAGTATTAGTAGTTAGTAGACAGGAGCTGGGTACCAATATTAGTAGTTAGTAGACAGGAACTGGGTAACAGTATTAGTAGTTAGTAGACCGTAGCTGGGTACCAGTATTAGTTGTTAGTAGACAGGAGCTGGGTACCAGTAATAGTAGTTAGTAGACAGGAGCTGAGTACCAATATTAGTAGTTAGTAGAAAGAGCTGGATACCAGTATTAGTAGTTAGCAGACAGGAGCTGGGTACCAGTATTAGTAGTTAGTAGACAGGAGCTGGGTACCAGTATTAGTAGTTAGTAGACTGTAGCTGGACATCAGTATTAGTAGTTAGTAGACTGTAGCTGGATACCAGTTTTAGTAGTTAGTAGACAGGAGCTGCATACCAGAATTAGTAGTTAGTAGACAGGAGCTCGATACCAGTATTAGTAGTTAGTAGACAGGAGCTGAATACCAATATTAGTAGTTAGTAGACAGGACCTGGGTACCAGTATTAGTAGTTAGTAGACAGGAGCTGGATACCAGAATTAGTAGTTAGTAGACATGAGCTGGATACCAGTATTAGTAGTTAGTAGACAGGAGTTGGATACCAGTATTAGTAGTTAGTAGTCAGGAGCTGGATACCAGAATTAGTAGTTAGTAGACAGGAGCTGGATACCGGAATTAGTAGTTAGTAGACAGGAGCTGGATACCAGAATTAGTAGTTAGTAGACTGTAGCTGGATACCAGTATTAGTGGTTAGTAGACAGGAGCTGGATACCAGTATTAGTAGTTAGTAAACCGTAGCTGGGTACCAGTATTAGTAGTTAGTAGACTGTAGCTGGATACCAGTATTAGTAGTTAGTAGACTGTAGCTGGATACCAGTATTAGTAGTTAGTAGACTGTAGCTGGGTACCAGTATTAGTAGTTAGTAGACTGTAGCTGGATACCAGTATTGGTAGTTAGTAGAATGTAACTGGATACCAGTATTAGTAGTTAGTAGACTGTAGCAGGGTACCAGTATTAGTAGTTAGTAGACTGTAGCTGGATACCAGTTATAGTATTTAGTAGACTGTAGCTGGTTACCAGTATTAGTAGTTAGTAGACTGTAGCTGGATACCAGTATTAGTAGTTAGTAGACTGTAGCTGGATACCAGTATTAGTAGTTAGTAGACTGTAGCTGGATACCAGTATTAGTAGTTAGTAGACTGTACCTGGGTACCAGTATTAGTAGTTAGTAGACTTTATCTGGGTACCAGTATTAGTAGTTAGTAGACAGGAGCTGGATACCAGTATTAGGAGTTAGTAGACTGTAGCTGGATACCAGTATTAGTAGTTAGTAGACTGTAGCTGGATACCAGTATTAGTAGTTAGTAGACAGAAGCTTGATACCAGTATTAGTAGTTAGTAGACAGGACCTGGATACCAGTATTAGTAGTTAGTAGACTGTAGCTGGGTACCAGTATTTGTAGTTAGTAGACAGGAGCTGGATACCAGTATTAGTAGTCAGTAGACTGTAGCTGGGTACCAGTATTATTAGTTAGTAGAAAGGAGCTTGATACCAGTATTAGTAGTTAGTAGACTGTAGCTGGATACCAGCATTAGTAGTTAGTTGACTTTAGCTGGGTACCAGTATTAGTAGTTAGTAGACAGGAGCTGGATACCAGTATTAGTAGTTAGTAAACAGGAGCTGGATACCAGTATTAGTAGTTAGTACACTGTAGCTGGGTACCAGTATTAGTAGTTAGTAGACCGTAGCTGGGTACCAGTATTAGTAGTTAGTAGACAGGAGCTGGGTACCAGTATTAGTAGTTAGTAGACAGGAGCTGGCTACCAGTATTAGTAGTTAGTAGACAGGAGCTGGGTACCAGTATTAGTAGTTAGTAGATTGTAGCTGGATACCAGTATTAGTAGTTAGTAGACTGTAGATGGGTACCAGTATTAGTAGTTAGTAGACTGTAGCTGGATACCAGTATTAGTAGTTAGTAGACAGGATCTGGATACCAGTATTAGTACTTAATAGACAGGAGCTGGGTACCAGTATTAGTAGTTAGTAGATTGTAGCTGGATACCAGTATTAGTAGTTAGTAGACTGTAGATGGGTACCAGTATTAGTAGTTAGTAGACTGTAGCTGGATACCAGTATTAGTAGTTAGTAGACAGGATCTGGATACCAGTATTAGTAGTTAATAGACTGTAGCTGGGTACCAGTATTATTAGTTAGTAGAAAGGAGCTTGATACCAGTATTAGTAGTTAGTAGACTGTAGCTGGATACCAGCATTAGTAGTTAGTTGACTTTAGCTGGGTACCAGTATTAGTAGTTAGTAGACAGGAGCTGGATACCAGTATTAGTAGTTAGTAGACAGGATCTGGATAACAGTATTAGTAGTTAGTAGACAGGATCTGGATACCAGTATTAGTAGTTAGTAGACAGGATCTGGATACCAATATTAGTAGTTAGTAGACAGGAGCTGGATACCAGTATTAGTAGTTAGTAGACTGTAGCTGGATACCAGTATTAGTAGTTAGTAGACAGGAGCTGGGTACCAGTATTAGTAGTTGGTAGACTGTAGCTGGGTACCAGTATTAGTAGTTAGTAGACTGTAGCTGGATACCAGTATTAGTAGTTAGTAGACTGTAGCTGGATACCAGTATTAGTAGTTAGTAGACTGTAGGTGGGTACCAGTATTAGTAGTTAGTAGACAGGAGCTGGGTACCAGTATTAGTAGTTAGTGGACTGTAGCTGGGTACCAGTATTAGTAGTTAGTAGACTGTAGCTGGATACCAGTATTAGTAGTTAGTAGACTGTAGCTGGATACCAGTATTAGTAGTTAGTAGACTGTAGCTGGATACCAGTATTAGTAGTGAGTGGACTGTAGCTGGATACCAGTATTAGTAGTTAGTAGACAGGAGCTGGGTTTCAGTATTAGTAGTTAGTAGACAGGAGCTGGATACCAGTATTAGTAGTTAGTAGACAGGAGCTGGATACCAGTATTAGTAGTTAGTACACTGTAGCTGGGTACCAGTATTAGTAGTTAGTAGACAGGAGCTGGGTACCAGTATTAGTAGTTAGTAGACTGTAGCTGGGTACCAGTATTAGTAATTAGTAGACAGGAGCTGGGTACCAGTATAAGTAGTTAGTAGACCGTAGCTGGGTACCACTATTAGTAGTTAGTAGACAGGAGCTGGGTACCAGTATTAGTAGTTAGTAGACAGGAGCTGGGTACCAGTATTAGTAGTTAGTAGACAGGAGCTGGGTACCAGTATTAGCAGTTAGTAGACAGGTGCTGGGTACCAGTAGTAGTAGTTAGTAGACAGGAGCTGGGTACCAGTATTAGTAGTTAGTAGACAGTAGCTGGGTACCAGTATTAGTAGTTAGTAGACAGGAGCTGGGTACCAGTATTAGTAGTTAGTAGACAGGAGCTGGGTACCAGTATTAGTAGTTAGTAGACAGGAGCTGGGTACCAGTATTAGTAGTTAGTAGACAGGAGCTGGGTACCAGTATTAGTAGTTAGTAGACAGGAGCTGGGTACAAGTATTAGTAGTTAGTAGACAGGAGCTGGGTACCAGTATTAGTAGTTAGTAGACAGGAGCTGGATACCAGTATTAGTAGATAGTAGACAGGAGCTGGGTACCAGTATTAGTAGTTAGTAGACAGGAGCTGGGTACCAGTATTAGTAGTTAGTAGACCGTAGCTGTGTACCAGTATTAGTAGTTAGTAGACAGGAGCTGGGTACCAGTATTAGTAGTTAGTAGACAGGAGCTGGGTACCAGTATTAGTAGTTAGTAGACAGGAGCTGGGTACCAGTATTAGTAGTTAGTAGACAGGAGCTGGGTACCAGTATTAGTAGTTAGTAGACAGGAGCTAAGTACCAGTATTAGTAGTTAGTAGACAGGAACTGGGTACCAGTATTAGTAGTTAGTAGACTGTAGCTGGACACCAGTATTAGTAGTTAGTAGACCGAAGCTGGGTACCAGTATTAGTAGTTGGTAGACAGGAGCTGGGTACCACTATTAGTAGTTAGTAGACAGGAGCAGGGTACCAGTATTAGTAGTTAGTAGACAGGAGCTGGATACCAGTATTAGTAGTTAGTAGACAAGAGCTGGGTACCAGTATTAGTAGTTAGTAGACAGGAGCTGGGTACCAGTATTAGTAGTTAGTAGACAGGAGCTGGGTACCAGTATTAGTAGTTATTAGACCGTAGCTGTGTACCAGCATTAGTAGTTAGTAGACCGAAGCTGGGTACCAGTATTAGTAGTTAGTAGACCGTAGCTGGGTACCGGTATTAGTAGTTAGTAGACAGGAGCTGGGTACCAGTATTAGTAGTTAGTAGACAGGAGCTGGGTACCAGTATTAGTAGTTAGTAGACAGGAGCTGGGTACCAGTATTAGTAGTTAGTAGACAGGAGCTGGGTACCAGTATTAGTAGTTATTAGACCGTAGCTGGGTACCAGGATTAGTAGTTAGTAGACAGGAGCTGGGTACCAGTATTAGTAGTTAGTAGACAGGAGCTTGGGACCAGTTTTAGTAGTTAGAAGACCGTAGCTGGGTACCAGTATTAGTAGTTAGTAGATAGGAGCTGGGTACCAGTATTAGTAGTTAGTAGACAGGAGCTGGGTACCAGTATTAGTAGTTAGTAGACAGGAGCTGGGTACCAGTATTAGTAGTTAGTAGACACGAGCTGGGTACCAGTATTAGTAGTTAGTAGACAGGAGCTGGGTACCAGTATTAGTAGTTAGTAGACAGGAGCTGGGTACCAGTATTAGTAGTTAGTAGACCGTAGCTGGGTACCAGTATTAGTAGTTAGTAGACAGGAGCTGGGTACCAGTTATAGTAGTTAGTAGACAGGAGCTGGGTACCAATATTAGTAGTTAGTAGACAGGAGCTGGGTAACAGTATTAGTAGTTAGTAGACCGTAGCTGGGTACCAGTATTAGTTGTAGGTAGACAGGAGCTGGGTACCAGTATTAGTAGTTAGTAGACAGGAGCTGGGTACCAATATTAGTAGTTAGTAGAAAGAGCTGGATACCAGTATTAGTAGTTAGCAGACAGGAGCTGGGTACCAGTATTAGTAGTTAGTAGACAGGAGCTGGGTACCAGTATTTGTAGTTAGTAGACTGTAGCTGGACATCAGTATTAGTAGTTAGTAGACTGTACCTGGATACCAGTTTTAGTAGTTAGTAGACTGTAGCTGGATACCAGTATTAGTAGTTAGTAGACTGTAGCTGGATACCAGTTTTTGTAGTTAGTAGACAGGAGCTGGATACCAGAATTAGTAGTTAGTAGACAGGAGCTGGATACCAGTATTAGTAGTTAGTAGACAGGAGCTGAATACCAGTATTAGTAGTTATTAGACAGGATTTGGATACCAGAATTAGTAGTTAGTAGACAGGAGCTGGATACCAGAATTAGTAGTTAGTAGACAGGAGCTGGATACCAGAATTAGTAGTTAGTAGACTGTAGCTGGATACCAGTATTAGTAGTTAGTAGACAGGAGCTGGATACCAGTATTAGTAGTTAGTAGACCGTAGCTGGGTACCAGTATTAGTAGTTAGTAGACTGTAGATGGATACCAGTATTAGTTGTTAGTAGACAGGAGCTGGATACCAGTATTAGTAGTTAGTGGACAGGAGCTGGATACCAGAATTAGTAGTTAGTAGACAGGAGCTGGATACTAGAATTAGTAGTTAGTAGACAGGAGCTGGATACCAGAATTAGTAGTTAGTAGACTGTAGCTGGATACCAGTATTAGTAGTTAGTAGACAGGAGCTGGATACCAGTATTAGTAGTTAGTAGACAGGATTTGGATACCAGAATTAGTAGTTAGTAGACATGAGCTGGTAACCAGTATTATTAGTTAGTAGACAGGAGCTGGATACCAGAATTAGTAGTTAGTAGACATGAGCTGGATACCAGTATTAGTAGTTAGTAGACAGGAGCTGGATACCAGTATTAGTAGTTAGTAGACAGGAGCTGCATACCAGAATTAGTAGTTAGTAGACAGGAGCTGGATACCAGAATTAGTAGTTAGTAGACAGGAGCTGGATACCAGAATTAGTAGTTAGTAGACTGTAGCTGGATACCAGTATTAGTAGTTAGTAGACAGGAGCTGGATACCAGTATTAGTAGTTAGTAGACCGTAGCTGGGTACCAGTATTAGTAGTTAGTAGACTGTAGCTGGATACCAGTATTAGTAGTTAGTAGACCGTAGCTGGATACCAGTATTAGTAGTTAGTATACTGTAGCTGGATACCAGTATTAGTAGTTAGTAGACAGGAGCTGGATACCAGTATTAGTAGTTAGTAGACAGGACCTGGATACCAGTATTAGTAGTTAGTAGACTGTAGCTGGATACCAGTATTAGTAGTTAGTAGACAGGGGCTGGATACCAGTATTAGTAGTTAGTAGACAGGAGCTGGATACCAGTATTAGTAGCTAGTAGACTGTAGCTGGATACCAGTATTAGTAGTTAGTAGACCGTAGCTGGGTACCAGTATTAGTAGTTAGTAGACTGTAGCTGGAATCCAGTATTAGTAGTTAATAGACAGGAGCTGGATACCAGTATTAGTAGTTAGTAGACTGTAGCTGGGTACCAGTATTAGTAGTTAGTTGACAGGAGCTGGATACCAGTATTAGTAGTTAGTAGACAGGAGCTGGATACCAGTATTAGTAGTTAGTAAACTGTAGCTGGGTACCAGTATTAGTAGTTAATAGACAGGAGCTGGATACCAGTATTAGTAGTTAGTAGACTGTAGCTGGGTACCAGTATTAGTAGTTAATAGACAGGAGCTGGATACCAGTATTAGTAGTTAGTAGACTGTAGCTGGGTACCAGTATTAGTAGTTAGTAGACAGGAGCTGGGTACCAGTATTAGTAGTTAGTAGACTGTAGCTGGATACCAGTATTAGTAGTTAGTAGACTGTAGCTGGGTACCAGTATTAGTAGTTAGTAGACTGTAGCTGGATACCAGTATTAGTAGTTAGTAGACTGTAGCTGGATTCCAGTATTAGTAGTTAGTAGACTGTAGCTGGGTACCAGTATTAGTAGTTAGTAGACAGGAGCTGGGTACCAGTATTAGTAGTTAGTAGACTGTAGCTGGGTACCAGTATTAGTAGTTAGTAGACTGTAGCTGGATACCAGTATTAGTAGTTAGTAGACTGTAGCTGGATACCAGTATTAGTAGTTAGTAGACTGTTGCTGGATACCAGTATTAGTAGTGAGTAGACTGTAGCAGGATACCAGTATTAGTAGTTAGTAGACAGGAGCTGGGTACCAGTATTAGTAGTTAGTAGACAGGAGCTGGATACCAGTATTAGTAGTTAGTAGACAGGAGCTGGATACCAGTATTAGTAGTTTGTACAGTGTAGCTGGGTACCAGTAATAGTAGTTAGTAGACAGGAGCTGGGTACCAGTATTAGTAGTTAGTAGACAGGAGCTGGGTACCAGTATTAGTAGTTAGTAGACAGGAGCTGGGTACCAGTATTAGTAGTTAGTAGACAGGTGCTGGGTACCAGTATTAGCAGTTGGTAGACAGGAGCTGTATACCAGTATTAGTAGATAGTAGACAGGAGCTGGGTACCAGCATTAGTAGTTAGTAGACAGGAGCTGGGGACCAGTATTAGTAGTTAGTAGACCGTAGCTGGGTACCAGTATTAGTAGTTAGTAGACAGGAGCTGGGTACCAGTATTAGTAGTTAGTAGACAGGAGCTGGGTACCAGTATTAGTTGTTAGTAGACAGGAACTGGGTACCAGTATTAGTAGTTAGTAGACTGTAGCTGGACACCAGTATTAGTAGTTAGTAGAGCGTAGCTGGGTACCAGTATTAGTAGTTAGTAGACAGGAGCTGGGTACCACTATTAGTAGTTAGTAGACATGAGCTGGGTACCAGTATTAGTAGTTAGTTGACAGGAGCTGGGTACCAGTATTAGTAGTTAGTAGACATGAGCTGGTAACCAGTATTAGTAGTTAGTAGACAGGAGCTGGGTACCAGTATTAGTAGTTAGTAGACATGAGCTGGATACCAGTATTAGTAGTTAGTAGACAGGAGCTGGATACCAGTATTAGTAGTTAGTAGACAGGAGCTGGATACCAGAATTAGTAGTTAGTAGACAGGAGCTGGATACCGGAATTAGTAGTTAGTAGACAGGAGCTGGATACCAGAATTAGTAGTTAGTAGACTGTAGCTGGATACCAGTATTAGTGGTTAGTAGACAGGAGCTGGATACCAGTATTAGTAGTTAGTAAACCGTAGCTGGGTACCAGTATTAGTAGTTAGTAGACTGTAGCTGGATACCAGTATTAGTAGTTAGTAGACCGTAGCTGGATACCAGTATTAGTAGTTAGTAGACTGTAGCTGGATACCAGTATTAGTAGTTAGTAGACAGGAACTGGATACCAGTATTAGTAGTTAGTAGACTGTAGCTGGATACCAGTATTAGTAGTTAGTAGACAGGAGCTGGATACCAGTATTAGTAGTTAGTAGAGAGGAGCTGGATACCAGTATTAGTAGTTAGTAGACTGTAGCTGGATACCAGTATTAGTCGTTAGTAGACAGGAGATGGATACCAGTATTAGTAGTTAATAGACAGGAGCTGGGTACCAGTATTAGTAGTTAGTAGACTGTAGCCGGATACCAGTATTAGTAGTTAGTAGACAGGAGCTGGATACCAGTATTAGTAGTTAGTAGACAGGAGCTGGATACCAGTATTAGTAGCTAATAGACTGTAGCTGGATACCAGTATTAGTAGTTAGTAGACCGTAGATGGGTATTAGTAGTTAGTAGACTGTACCTGGAATCCAGTATTAGTAGTTAATAGACAGGAGCTGGATACCAGTATTAGTAGTTAGTAGACTGTAGCTGGGTACCAGTATTAGTAGTTAGTAGACAGGAGCGGGATACCAGTATTAGTAGTTAGTAGACAGGAGCTGGATACCAGTATTAGTAGTTAGTAGACTGTAGTTGGGTACCAGTATTAGTAGTTAATAGAGAGGAGCTGGATACCAGTATTAGTAGTTAGTAGACTGTAGCTGGGTACCAGTATTAGTAGTTAATACACAGGAGCTGGATACCAGTATTAGTAGTTAGTAGACTGTAGCTGGATTCCAGTATTAGTAGTTAGTAGACCGTAGCTGGGTACCAGTATTAGTAGTTAGTAGACCGTAGCTGGAATCCAGTATTAGTAGTTAGTAGACCGTAGCTGGGTACCAGTATTAGTAGTTAGTAGACTGTAGCTGGAATCCAGTATTAGTAGTTAGTAGACCGTAGCTGGGTACCAGTATTAGTAGTTAGTAGAGAGGAGCTTGATACCAGTATTAGTAGTTAGTAGACAGGAGCTGGATACCAGTATTAGTAGTTAGTAGACAGGAGCTGGGTACCAGTATTAGTAGTTAGTAGACAGGAGCTGGATACCAGTATTAGTAGATAGTAGACAGGAGCTGGATACCAGTATTAGTAGTTAGTAGACAGGAGCTGGGTACCAGTATTAGTAGTTAGTAGACAGGAGCTGGGTACCAGTATTAGTAGTTAGTAGACCGTAGCTGTGTACCAGTATTAGTAGTTAGTAGACAGGAGCTGGGTACCAGTATTAGTAGTTAGTAGACAGGAGCTGGGTACCAGTATTAGTAGTTAGTAGAACGGAACTGGGTACCAGTATTAGTAGTTAGTAGACTGTAGCTGGACACCAGTATTAGTAGTTAGTAGACCGTAGCTGGGTACCAGTATTAGTAGTTAGTAGACAGGAGCTGGGTACCACTATTAGTAGTTAGTAGACAGGAGCTGGGTACCAGTATTAGTAGTTAGTAGACAGGAGCTGGATACCAGTATTAGTAGTTAGTAGACAGGAGCTGGGTACCAGTATTAGTAGTTAGTAGACCGTAGCTGGGTACCAGTATTAGTAGTTAGTAGACAGGAGCTGGGTACCAGTATTAGTAGTTAGTAGACCGTAGCTGTGTACCAGCATTAGTAGTTAGTAGACCGTAGCTTGGTACCAGTATTAGTAGTTAGTAGACCGTAGCTGGGTACGGGTATTAGTAGTTAGTAGACAGGAGCTGGGTACCAGTATTAGAAGTTAGTAGACAGGAGCTGGGTACCAGTATTAGTAGTTAGTAGACAGGAGCTGGGTACCAGTATTAGTAGTTAGTAGACAGGAGCTGGGTACCAGTATTAGTAGTTAGTAGACCGTAGCTGGGTACCAGGATTAGTAGTTAGTAGACAGGAGCTGGGTACCAGTATTAGTAGTTAGTAGACCGTAGCTGGGTACCAGCATTAGTAGTTAGTAGACAGGAGCTGGGTACCAGTATTAGTAGTTAGTAGACAGGAGCTGGGTACCAGTTTTAGTAGTTAGAAGACCGTAGCTGGGTACCAGTATTAGTAGTTAGTAGATAGGAGCTGGGTACCAGTGTTAGTAGTTGGTAGACAGGAGCTGGGTACCAGTATTAGTAGTTAGTAGACAGGAGCTGGGTACCAGTATTAGTAGTTAGTAGACTGTAGCTGGATACCTGTATTAGTAGTTAGTAGACTGTAGCTGGGTACCAGTATTAGTAGTTAGTAGACAGGAGCTGGGTACCAGTATTAGTAGTTAGTAGACTGTAGCTGGATACCAGTATTAGTAGTTAGTAGACTGTATCTGGGTACCAGTATTAGTAGTTAGTATACTGTAGCTGGATACCAGTATTAGTAGTTAGTAGACAGGTGCTGGATACCAGTATTAGTAGTTAGTATACTGTAGCTGGGTACCAGTATTAGTAGTTAGTAGACTGTAGCTGGATACCAGTATTAGTCGTTAGTAGACAGGAGCTGGATACCAGTATCAGTAGTTAGTAGACTGTAGCTGGAAACCAGTATTAGTCGTTAGTAGACAGGAGATGGATACCAGTATTAGTAGTTAGTAGACAGGAGCTGGGTACCAGTATTAGTAGTTAGTAGACTGTAGCTGGATACCAGTATTAGTCGTTAGTAGACAGGAGCTGTATACCAGTATCAGTAGTTAGTAGACTGTAGCTGGATACCAGTATTAGTCGTTAGTAGACAGGAGATGGATACCAGTATTAGTAGTTAGTAGACAGGAGCTGGATACCAGTATTAGTAGTTAGTAGACTGTAGCTGGATACCAGTATTAGTAGTTAGTAGACAGGAGCTGGATACCAGTATTAGTACCTAGTAGACTGTAGCTGGATACCAGTATTAGTAGTTAGTAAACCGTAGCTGGGTACCAGTATTAGTAGTTAGTAGACTGTAGCTGGAATCCAGTATTTGTAGTTAATAGACAGGAGCTGGATACCAGTATTAGTAGTTAGTAGACTGTAGCTGGGTACTAGTATTAGTAGTTAGTAGACAGGAGCGGGATACCAGTATTAGTAGTTAGTAGACAGGAGCTGGGTACCAGTATTAGTAGTTAGTAGACTGTAGTTGGGTACCAGTATTAGTAGTTAATAGAGAGGAGCTGGATACCAGTATTAGTAGTTAGTAGACTGTAGCTGGGTACCAGTATTAGTAGTTAATAGACAGGAGCTGGATACCAGTATTAGTAGTTAGTAGACTGTAGCTGGAATCCAGTATTAGTAGTTAGTAGACCGTAGCTGGGTACCAGTATTAGTAGTTAGTAGACCGTAGCTGGAATCCAGTATTAGTAGTTAGTAGACCGTAGCTGGGTACCAGCATTAGTAGTTAGTAGACTGTAGCTGGAATCCAGTATTAGTAGTTAGTAGACCGTAGCTGGGTACCAGTATTAGTAGTTAGTAGAGAGGAGCTTGATACCAGTATTAGTAGTTAGTAGACAGGAGCTGGGTACCAGTATTAGTAGTTAGTAGACAGGAGCTGGGTACCAGTATTAGTAGTTAGTAGACAGGAGCTGGGTACCAGTATTAGTAGTTAGTAGACAGGAGCTGGATACCAGTATTAGTAGATGGTAGACAGGAGCTGGGTACTAGTATTAGTAGTTAGTAGACAGGAGCTGGGTACCAGTATTACTAGTTAGTAGACCGTAGCTGTGTACCAGTATTAGTAGTTAGTAGACAGGAGCTGGGTACCAGTATTAGTAGTTAGTAGACTGTAGCTGGATACCAGTATTAGTAGTTAGTAGACAGGAGCTGGGTACCAGTATTAGTAGTTAGTAGAATGTAGCTGGATACCAGTATTAGTAGTTAGTAGACAGGAGCTGGATACCAGTATAAGTAGTTAGTAGACTGTAGCTGGATACCAGTATTAGTAGTTAGTAGACAGGAGCTGGGTACCAGTATTAGTAGTTACTAGACTGTAGCTGGATACCAGTATTAGCAGTTAGTAGACTGTAGCTGGATACCAGTATTAGTAGTTAGTAGACAGGACCTGGGTACCAGTTTTAGTAGTTAGTAGACAGGAGCTGGGTACCAGTATTAGTAGTTAGTAGACAGGTGCTGGATACCAGAATTAGTAGTTAGTAGACAGGAGCTGGGTACCAGTATTAGTAGTTAGTAGACAGGAGCTGGATACCAGTATTAGTAGTTAGTAGACAGGAGCTGGATACCAGTATTAGTAGTTAGTACACAGGACCTGGGTACCAGTATTAGTAGTTAGTAGACAGGAGCTGGGTACAAGTATTAATAGTTAGTAGACAGTATCTGGATACCAGTGTTAGTAGTAATAGACAGGACCTGGGTACCAGTATTAGTAGTTAGTAGACAGGAGCTGGGTACCAGTATTAGTAGTTAGTAGACTGTAGCTGGATACCAGTATTTGTAGTTAGTAGACTGTTGCTGGATACCAGTATTAGTAGTTAGTAGACAGGAGCTGGATACCAGTATTAGTAGTTAGTAGACAGGAGCTGGATACCAGTATTAGTAGTTAGTAGACTGTAGCTGGATACCAGTATTAGTAGTTAGTAGACTGTAGCTGGATACCAGTATTAGTGGTTAGTAGACAGGTGCTGGGTACCAGTATTAGTAGTGAGTAGACTGTAGCTGGATACCAGTATTAGTAGTTAGTAGACAGGAGCTGGGTACCAGTATTAGTAGTTAGTAGACAGGAGCTGGATACCAGTATTAGTAGTTAGTAGACAGGAGCTGGATACCAGTATTAGTAGTTTGTACACTGTAGCTGGGTACCAGTATTAGTAGTTAGTAGACAGGAGCTGGGTACCAGTATTAGTAGTTAGTAGACTGTAGCTGGGTACCAGTATTAGTAATTAGTAGACAGGAGCTGGGTACCAGTATAAGTAGTTAGTAGACCGTAGCTGGGTACCACTATTAGTAGTTAGTAGACAGGAGCTGGGTACCAGTATTAGTAGTTAGTAGACAGGAGCTGGGTACCAGTATTAGTAGTTAGTAGACAGGAGCTGGGTACCAGTATTAGTAGTTAGTAGACAGGAGCTGACTACCAGTATTAGTAGTTAGTAGACAGGAGCTGGGTACCAGTATTAGTAGTTAGTAGACTGTAGCTGGGTACCAGTATTAGTAGTTAGTAGACAGGAGCTGGGTACCAGTATTAGTAGTTAGTAGACAGGAGCTGGGTACCAGTATTAGTAGTTAGTAGACAGGAGCTGGATACCAGTATTAGTAGATAGTAGACAGGAGCTGGGTACCAGTATTAGTAGTTAGTAGGCAGGAGCTGGGGACCAGTATTAGTAGTTAGTAGACCGTAGCTGGGTACCAGTATTAGTAGTTAGTAGACAGGAGCTGGGTACCAGTATTAGTAGTTAGTAGACAGGAGCTGAATACCAGTATTAGTTGTTAGTAGACAGGAACTGGGTACCAGTATTAGTAGTTAGTAGACTGTAGCTGGACACCAGTATTAGTAGTTAGTAGAGCGTAGCTGGGTACCAGTATTAGTAGTTAGTAGACAGGAGCTGGGTACCACTATTAGTAGTTAGTAGACATGAGCTGGGTACCAGTATTAGTAGTTAGTTGACAGGAGTTGGGTACCAGTATTAGTAGTTAGTAGACAGGAGCTGGGTACCAGTATTAGTAGTTAGTAGACCGTAGCTGGGTACCAGTATTAGTAGCTAGTAGACCGTAGCTGGGTACCAGCATTAGTAGTTAGTAGACCGTAGCTGGGTACCAGTATTAGTAGTTAGTAGACAGGAGCTGGATACCAGAATTAGTAGTTAGTAGACAGGAGCTGGATACCAGAATTAGTAGTTAGTAGACTGTAGCTGGATACCAGTATTAGTAGTTAGTAGACAGGAGCTGGATACCAGTATTAGTAGTTAGTAGACCGTAGCTGGGTACCAGTATTAGTAGTTAGTAGACTGTAGCTGGATACCAGTATTAGTAGTTAGTAGACCGTAGCTGGATACCAGTATTAGTAGTTAGTATACTGTAGCTGGATACCAGTATTAGTAGTTAGTAGACAGGAGCTGGATACCAGTATTAGTAGTTAGTAGACAGGACCTGGATACCAGTATTAGTAGTTAGTAGACTGTAGCTGGATACCAGTATTAGTAGTTAGTAGACAGGAGCTGGATACCAGTATTACTAGTTAGTAGACTGTAGCTGGATACCAGTATTAGTCGTTAGTAGACAGGAGATGGATACCAGTATTAAAAGTTAGTAGACAGGAGCTGGGTACCAGTATTAGTAGTTAGTAGACTGTAGCTGGATACCAGTATTAGTAGTTAGTAGACAGGAGCTGGATACCAGTATTAGTAGTTAGTAGACAGGAGCTGGATACCAGTATTAGTAGCTAGTAGACTGTAGCTGGATACCAGTATTAGTAGTTAGTAGACCGTAGCTGGGTACCAGTATTAGTAGTTAGTAGACTGTAGCTGGAATCCAGTATTAGTAGTTAATAGACAGGAGCTGGATACCAGTATTAGTAGTTATTAGACAGGATTTGGATACCAGAATTAGTGGTTAGTAGACAGGAGCTGGATACCAGAATTAGTAGTTAGTAGACAGGAGCTGGATACCAGAATTAGTAGTTAGTAGACTGTAGCTGGATACCAGTATTAGTAGTTAGTAGACAGGAGCTGGATACCAGTATTAGTAGTTAGTAGACCGTAGCTGGGTACCAGTATTAGTAGTTAGTAGGCTGTAGCTGGATACCAGTATTAGTAGTTAGTAGACAGGAGCTGGATACCAGTATTAGTAGTTAGTGCACAGGAGCTGGATGCCAGAATTAGTAGTTAGTAGACAGGAGCTGGATAACAGAATTAGTAGTTAGTAGACAGGAGCTGGATACCAGAATTAGTAGTTAGTAGACTGTAGCTGGGTACCAGTATTAGTAGTTAGTAGACTGTAGCTGGATACCAGTATTAGTAGTTAGTAGACTGTAGCTGGATACCAGTATTAGTAGTTAGTAGACTGTAGCTGGATACCAGTATTAGTAGTTAGTAGACTGTACCTGGGTACCAGTATTAGCATTTAGCAGACTGTATCTGGGTACCAGTATTAGTAGTTAGTAGACAGGAGCTGGATACCAGTATTAGGAGTTAGTAGACTGTAGCTGGATACCAGTATTAGTAGTTAGTAGACTGTAGCTGGGTACCAGTATTAGCAGTTAGTAGACTGTAGCTGGATACTAGTATTAGCAGTTAGTAGATTGCAGCTGGGTACCAGTATTAGTAGTTAGTAGACTGTAGCTGGATACCAGTATTAGTAGTTAGTAGACTGTACCTGGGTACCAGTATTAGTAGTTAGTAGACTGTAGCTGGGTACCAGTATTAGTAGTTAGTAGACTGTAGCTAGATACCAGTATTAGTAGTTAGTAGACTGTAGCTGGGTACCAGTATTAGTAGTTTGTAAACTGTAGCTGGGTACCAGTATTAGTAGTTAGTAGACTGTAGCTAGATACCAGTATTAGTAGTTAGTAGACTGTAGCTGGATACCAGTATTAGTAGTTAGTAGACCGTAGCTGGATACCAGTATTAGTAGTCAGTAGACTGTAGCTGGGTACCAGTATCAGTAGTTAGTAGACTGTAGCTGGGTACCAGTATTAGTAGTTAGTAGACTGTAGCTGGATACCAGTATTAGTAGTTAGTAGACTGTAGCTGGGTACCAGTATTAGTAGTTAGTAGACTGTAGCTGGATACCAGTATTAGTAGTTAGTAGACTGTAGCTGGATACCAGTATTAGTAGTTAGTAGACTGTAGGTGGGTACCAGTATTAGTAGTTAGTAGACAGGAGCTGGGTACCAGTATTAGTAGTTAGTGGACTGTAGCTGGGTACCAGTATTAGTAGTTAGTAGACTGTAGCTGGATACCAGTATTAGTAGTTAGTAGACTGTAGCTGGATACCAGTATTAGTAGTTAGTAGACTGTAGCTGGATACCAGTATTAGTAGTGAGTGGACTGTAGCTGGATACCAGTATTAGTAGTTAGTAGACAGGAGCTGGGTTTCAGTATTAGTAGTTAGTAGACAGGAGCTGGATACCAGTATTAGTAGTTAGTAGACAGGAGCTGGATACCAGTATTAGTAGTTAGTACACTGTAGCTGGGTACCAGTATTAGTAGTTAGTAGACAGGAGCTGGGTACCAGTATTAGTAGTTAGTAGACTGTAGCTGGGTACCAGTATTAGTAATTAGTAGACAGGAGCTGGGTACCAGTATAAGTAGTTAGTAGACAGGAGCTGGGTACCAGTATTAGTAGTTAGTAGACAGGAGCTGGGTACCAGTATTAGTAGTTAGTAGACAGGAGCTGGGTACCAGTATTAGCAGTTAGTAGACAGGAGCTGGGGGCCAGTATTAGTAGTTAGTAGACAGGAGCTGGGTACCAGTATTAGTAGTTAGTAGAAAGTAGCTGGGTACCAGTATTAGTAGTTAGTAGACAGGAGCTGGGTACCAGTATTAGTAGTTAGTAGACAGGAGCTGGGTACCAGTATTAGTAGTTAGTAGACAGGAGCTGGGTACCAGTATTAGTAGTTAGTAGACAGGAGCTGGGTACCAGTATTAGTAGTTAGTAGACAGGAGCTGGGTACCAGTATTAGTAGTTAGTAGACAGGAGCTGGGTACCAGTATTAGTAGTTAGTAGACAGGAGCTGGATACCAGTATTAGTAGATAGTAGACAGGAGCTGGGTACCAGTATTAGTAGTTAGTAGACAGGAGCTGGGTACCAGTATTAGTAGTTAGTAGACCGTAGCTGTGTACCAGTATTAGTAGTTAGTAGACAGGAGCTGGGTACCAGTATTAGTAGTTAGTAGACAGGAGCTGGGTACCAGTATTAGTAGTTAGTAGACAGGAGCTGGGTACCAGTATTAGTAGTTAGTAAACAGGAGCTGGGTACCAGTATTAGTAGTTAGTAGACAGGAGCTGGGTACCAGTATTAGTAGTTAGTAGACAGGAACTGGGTACCAGTATTAGTAGTTAGTAGACTGTAGCTGGACACCAGTATTAGTAGTTAGTAGACCGTAGCTGGGTACCGGTATTAGTAGTTGGTAGACAGGAGCTGGGTACCACTATTAGTAGTTACTAGACAGGAGCAGGGTACCAGTATTAGTAGTTAGTAGACAGGAGCTGGATACCAGTATTAGTAGTTAGTAGACAAGAGCTGGGTACCAGTATTAGTAGTTAGTAGACCGTAGCTGGGTACCAGTATTAGTAGTTAGTAGACAGGAGCTGGGTACCAGTATTAGTAGTTATTAGACCGTAGCTGTGTACCAGCATTAGTAGTTAGTAGACCGTAGCTGGGTACCAGTATTAGTAGTTAGTAGACCGTAGCTGGGTACCGGTATTAGTAGTTAGTAGACAGGAATTGGGTACAAGTATTAGTAGTTAGTAGACAGGAGCTGGGTACCAGTATTAGTAGTTAGTAGACAGGAGCTGGGTACCAGTATTAGTAGTTAGTAGACAGGAGCTGGGTACCAGTATTAGTAGTTAGTAGACCGTAGCTGGGTACCAGGATTAGTAGTTAGTAGACAGGAGCTGGGTACCAGTATTAGTAGTTAGTAGACAGGAGCTGGGTACCAGTTTTAGTGGTTAGAAGACCGTAGCTGGGTACCAGTATTATTAGCTAGTAGATAGGAGCTGGGTTCCAGTATTAGTAGTTAGTAGACAGGAGCTGGGTACCAGTATTAGTAGTTAGTAGACAGGAGCTGGGTACCAGTATTAGTAGTTAGTAGACACGAGCTGGGTACCAGTATTAGTAGTTAGTAGACAGGAGCTGGGTACCAGTATTAGTAGTTAGTAGAAAGGAGCTGGGTACCAGTATTAGTAGTTAGTAGACCGTAGCTGGGTACCAGCATTAGTAGTTAGTAGACAGGAGCTGGGTACCAGTTATAGTAGTTAGTAGACAGGAGCTGGGTACCAATATTAGTAGTTAGTAGACAGGAGCTGGGTAACAGTATTAGTAGTTAGTAGACCGTAGCTGGGTACCAGTATTAGTTGTAGGTAGACAGGAGCTGGGTACCAGTATTAGTAGTTAGTAGACAGGAGCTGGGTACCAATATTAGTAGTTAGTAGAAAGAGCTGGATACCAGTATTAGTAGTTAGCAGACAAGAGCTGGGTACCAGTATTAGTAGTTAGTAGACGGGAGCTGGGTACCAGTATTTGTAGTTAGTAGACTGTAGCTGGACATCAGTATTAGTAGTTAGTAGACTGTACCTGGATACCAGTTTTAGTAGTTAGTAGACTGTAGCTGGATACCAGTATTAGTAGTTAGTAGACTGTAGCTGGATACCAGTTTTAGTAGTTAGTAGACAGGAGCTGGATACCAGAATTAGTAGTTAGTAGACAGGAGCTGGATACCAGTATTAGTAGTTAGTAGACAGGAGCTGAATACCAGTATTAGTAGTTATTAGACAGGATTTGGATACCAGAATTAGTGGTTAATAGACAGGAGCTGGATACCAGAATTAGTAGTTAGTAGACAGGAGCTGGATACCAGAATTAGTAGTTAGTAGACTGTAGCTGGATACCAGTATTAGTAGTTAGTAGACAGGAGCTGGATACCAGTATTAGTAGTTAGTAGACCGTAGCTGGGTACCAGTATTAGTAGTTAGTAGGCTGTAGCTGGATACCAGTATTAGTAGTTAGTAGACAGGAGCTGGATACCAGTATTAGTAGTTAGTGCACAGGAGCTGGATGCCAGAATTAGTAGTTAGTAGACAGGAGCTGGATACCAGAATTAGTAGTTAGTAGACAGGAGCTGGATACCAGAATTAGTAGTTAGTAGACTGTAGCTGGGTACCAGTATTAGTAGTTAGTAGACTGTAGCTGGATACCAGTATTAGTAGTTAGTAGACTGTAGCTGGATACCAGTATTAGTAGTTAGTAGACTGTAGCTGGATACCAGTATTAGTAGTTAGTAGACTGTACCTGGGTACCAGTATTAGCAGTTAGTAGACTGTATCTGGGTACCAGTATTAGTAGTTAGTAGACAGGAGCTGGATACCAGTATTAGGAGTTAGTAGACTGTAGCTGGATACCAGTATTAGTAGTTAGTAGACTGTAGCTGGGTACCAGTATTAGCAGTTAGTAGACTGTAGCTGGATACCAGTATTAGCAGTTAGTAGATTGCAGCTGGGTACCAGTATTAGTAGTTAGTAGACTGTAGCTGGATACCAGTATTAGTAGTTAGTAGACTGTACCTGGGTACCAGTATTAGTAGTTAGTAGACTGTAGCTGGGTACCAGTATTAGTAGTTAGTAGACTGTAGCTAGATACCAGTATTAGTAGTTAGTAGACTGTAGCTGGGTACCAGTATTAGTAGTTTGTAAACGGTAGCTGGGTACCAGTATTAGTAGTTAGTAGACTGTAGCTAGATACCAGTATTAGTAGTTAGTAGACTGTAGCTGGATACCAGTATTAGTAGTTAGTAGACCGTAGCTGGGTACCAGTATTAGTAGTTAGTAGACTGTAGCTGGGTACCAGTATCAGTAGTTAGTAGACTGTAGCTGGGTACCAGTATTAGTAGTTAGTAGACTGTAGCTGGATACCAGTATTAGTAGTTAGTAGACTGTAGCTGGGTACCAGTATTAGTAGTTAGTAGACAGGATCTTGATACCAGTATTAGTAGTTAGTAGACTGTAGCTGGATACCAGCATTAGTAGTTAGTTGACTGTAGCTGGGTACCAGTATTAGTAGTTAGTAGACAGGAGCTGGATACCAGTATTAGTAGTTAGTAGACAGGAGCTGGATACCAGTATTAGTAGTTAGTACACTGTAGCTGGGTACCAGTATTAGTAGTTAGTAGACCGTAGCTGGGTACCAGTATTAGTAGTTAGTAGACAGGAGCTGGGTACCAGTATTAGTAGTTAGTAGACAGGAGCTGGCTACCAGTATTAGTAGTTAGTAGACAGGTGCTGGGTACCAGTATTAGTAGTTAGTAGATTGTAGCTGGATACCAGTATTAGTAGTTAGTAGACTGTAGATGGGTACCAGTATTAGTAGTTAGTAGACTGTAGCTGGATACCAGTATTAGTAGTTAGTAGACAGGATCTGGATACCAGTATTAGTAGTTAATAGACAGGAGCTGGATACCAGTATTAGTAGTTAATAGAAATATCTGGATACCAGTATTAGTAGTTAGTAGACAGGATCTGGAGAACAGTATTAGTAGTTAGTAGACAGGATCTGGATACCAGTATTAGTAGTTAGTAGACAGGATCTGGATACCATTATTAGTAGTTAGTAGACAGGAGCTGGATACCAGTATTAGTAGTTAGTAGACTGTAGCTGGATACCAGTATTAGTAGTTAGTAGACAGGAGCTGGGTACCAGTATTAGTAGTTAGTAGACTGTAGCTGGGTACCAGTATTAGTAGTTAGTAGACTGTAGCTGGATACCAGTATTAGTAGTTAGTAGACTGTAGCTGGATACCAGTATTAGTAGTTAGTAGACTGTAGGTGGGTACCAGTATTAGTAGTTAGTAGACAGGAGCTGGGTACCAGTATTAGTAGTTAGTGGACTGTAGCTGGGTACCAGTATTAGTAGTTAGTAGACTGTAGCTGGATACCAGTATTAGTAGTTAGTAGACTGTAGCTGGATACCAGTATTAGTAGTTAGTAGACTGTAGCTGGATACCAGTATTAGTAGTGAGTGGACTGTAGCTGGATACCAGTATTAGTAGTTAGTAGACAGGAGCTGGGTTTCAGTATTAGTAGTTAGTAGACAGGAGCTGGATACCAGTATTAGTAGTTAGTAGACAGGAGCTGGATACCAGTATTAGTAGTTAGTACACTGTAGCTGGGTACCAGTATTAGTAGTTAGTAGACAGGAGCTGGGTACCAGTATTAGTAGTTAGTAGACTGTAGCTGGGTACCAGTATTAGTAATTAGTAGACAGGAGCTGGGTACCAGTATAAGTAGTTAGTAGACCGTAGCTGGGTACCACTATTAGTAGTTAGTAGACAGGAGCTGGGTACCAGTATTAGTAGTTAGTAGACAGGAGCTGGGTACCAGTATTAGTAGTTAGTAGACAGGAGCTGGGTACCAGTATTAGCAGTTAGTAGACAGGAGCTGGGGGCCAGTATTAGTAGTTAGTAGACAGGAGCTGGGTACCAGTATTAGTAGTTAGTAGACAGTAGCTGGGTACCAGTATTAGTAGTTAGTAGACAGGAGCTGGGTACCAGTATTAGTAGTTAGTAGACAGGAGCTGGGTACCAGTATTAGTAGTTAGTAGACAGGAGCTGGGTACCAGTATTAGTAGTTAGTAGACAGGAGCTGGGTACCAGTATTAGTAGTTAGTAGACAGGAGCTGGGTACCAGTATTAGTAGTTAGTAGACAGGAGCTGGATACCAGTATTAGTAGATAGTAGACAGGAGCTGGGTACCAGTATTAGTAGTTAGTAGACAGGAGCTGGGTACCAGTATTAGTAGTTAGCAGACCGTAGCTGTGTACCAGTATTAGTAGTTAGTAGACAGGACCTGGGTACCAGTATTAGTAGTTAGTAGACAGGAGCTGGGTACCAGTATTAGTAGTTAGTAGACAGGAGCTGGGTACCAGTATTAGTAGTTAGTAAACAGGAGCTGGGTACCAGTATTAGTAGTTAGTAGACAGGAGCTGGGTACCAGTATTAGTAGTTAGTAGACAGGAACTGGGTACCAGTATTAGTAGTTAGTAGACTGTAGCTGGACACCAGTATTAGTAGTTAGTAGACCGTAGCTGGGTACCAGTATTAGTAGTTGGTAGACAGGAGCTGGGTACCACTATTAGTAGTTAGTAGACAGGAGCAGGGTACCAGTATTAGTAGTTAGTAGACAGGAGCTGGATACCAGTATTAGTAGTTAGTAGACAAGAGCTGGGTACCAGTATTAGTAGTTAGTAGACCGTAGCTGGGTACCAGTATTAGTAGTTAGTAGACAGGAGCTGGGTACCAGTATTAGTAGTTATTAGACCGTAGCTGTGTACCAGCATTAGTAGTAAGTAGACCGTAGCTGGGTACCAGTATTAGTAGTTAGTAGACCGTAGCTGGGTACCACTATTAGTAGTTAGTAGACAGGAGCTGGGTACCAGTATTAGTAGTTAGTAGACAGGAGCTGGGTACCAGTATTAGTAGTTAGTAGACAGGAGCTGGGTACCAGTATTAGTAGTTAGTAGACAGGAGCTGGGTACCAGTATTAGTAGTTAGTATACCGTAGCTGGGTACCAGGATTAGTAGTTAGTAGACAGGAGCTGGGTACCAGTATTAGTAGTTAGTAGACAGGAGCTGGGTACCAGTTTTAGTGGTTAGAAGACCGTAGCTGGGTACCAGTATTAGTAGTTAGTAGATAGGAGCTGGGTACCAGTATTAGTAGTTAGTAGACAGGAGCTGGGTACCAGTATTAGTAGTTAGTAGACAGGAGTTGGGTACCAGTATTAGTAGTTAGTAGACACGAGCTGGGTACCAGTATTAGTAGTTAGTAGACAGGAGCTGGGTACCAGTATTAGTAATTAGTAGACCGTAGCTGGGTACCAGTATTAGTAGTTAGTAGACAGGAGCTGGGTACCAGTTATAGTAGTTAGTAGACAGGAGCTGGGTACCAATATTAGTAGTTAGTAGACTGTAGCTGGATACCAGTTTTAGTAGTTAGTAGACAGGAGCTGGATACCAGTATTAGTAGTTAGTAGACAGGAGCTGAATACCAGTATTAGTAGTTATTAGACAGGATTTGGATACCAGAATTAGTGGTTAGTAGACAGGAGCTGGATACCAGAATTAGTAGTTAGTAGACAGGAGCTGGATACCAGTATTAGTAGTTAGTAGACTGTAGCTAGATACCAGTATTAGTAGTTAGTAGACTGTAGCTGGATACCAGTATTAGTAGTTAGTAGACCGTAGCTGGGTACCAGTATTAGTAGTTAGTAGACTGTAGCTGGGTACCAGTATCAGTAGTTAGTAGACTGTAGCTGGGTACCAGTATTAGTAGTTAGTAGACTGTAGCTGGATACCAGTATTAGTAGTTAGTAGACTGTAGCTGGGTACCAGTATTAGTAGTTAATAGACTGTAGCTGGGTACCAGTATTAGTAGTTAGTAGACTGTAGCTGGATACCAGTATTGGTAGTTAGTAGAATGTAACTGGATACCAGTATTAGTAGTTAGTAGACTGTAGCTGGGTACCAGTATTAGTAGTTAGTAGACTGTAGCTGGATACCAGTATTAGTAGTTAGTAGACTGTAGCTGGGTACCAGTATTAGTAGTTAGTAGACAGGAGCTGGATACCAGTATTAGTAGTTAGTAGACTGTAGCTGGTTACCAGTATTAGTAGTTAGTAGACCGTAGCTGGATACCAGTATTAGTAGTTAGTAGACTGTAGCTGGATACCAGTATTAGTAGTTAGTAGACTGTAGCTGGATACCAGTATTAGTAGTTAGTAGACCGTAGCTGGATACCAGTATTAGTAGTTAGTAGACTGTAGCTGGATACCAGTATTAGTAGTTAGTAGACCGTAGCTGGATACCAGTATTAGTAGTTAGTAGACTGTAGCTGGATACCTATATTAGTAGTTAGTAGACTGTAGCTGGATACCAGTATTAGTAGTTAGCAGACCGTAGCTGGATACCAGTATTAGTAGTTAGTAGACTGTAGCTGGGTACCAGTATTAGTAGTTAGTAGACAGGAGCTGGATACCAGTATTAGTAGTTAGTAGACTGTAGCTGCGTAACAGTATTAGTAGTTAGTAGACTGTAGCTGGGTACCAGTATTAGTAGTTAGTAGACTGTAGCTGGGTACCAGTATTAGCAGTTAGTAGACTGTAGCTGGATACCAGTATTAGCAGTTAGTAGATTGCAGCTGGGTACCAGTATTAGTAGTTAGTAGACTGTAGCTGGATACCAGTGTTAGTAGTTAGTAGACTGTACCTGGGTACCAGTATTAGTAGTAAATAGACTGTAGCTGGGTACCAGTATTAGTAGTTAGTAGACTGTAGCTAGATACCAGTATTAGTAGTTAGTAGACTGTAGCTGGGTACCAGTATTAGTAGTTTGTAAACTGTAGCTGGGTACCAGTATTAGTAGTTAGTAGACTGAAGCTAGATACTAGTATTAGTAGTTAGTAGACTGTAGCTGGATACCAGTATTAGTAGTTAATAGACAGGAGCTGGATACCAGTATTAGTAGTTAATAGACAGGAGCTGGATACCAGTATTAGTAGTTAGTAGACAGGAGCTGGATACCAGTATTAGTAGTTAGTAGACTGTAGCTGGATACCAGTATTAGTAGTTAATAGACAGGAGCTGGATACCAGTATTAGTAGTTAGTAGACTGTAGCTGGATACCAGTATTAGTAGTTAGTAAACAGGAGCTGGATACCAGTATTAGTAGTTAGTAGACTGTAGCTGGATACCAGTATTAGTAGTTAGTAGACTGTAGCTGGATACCAGTATTAGTAGTTAGTAGACAGGAGCTGGATACCAGTATTAGTAGTTAGTAGACTGTAGCTGGATACCAGTATTAGTAGTTAGTAGACTGTAGCTGGATACCAGTATTAGTAGTTAGTAGACTGTAGCTGGATACCAGTATTAGTAGTTAGTACACAGGAGCTGGATACCAGTATTAGTAGTTAGTAGACTGTAGCTGGATACCAGTATTAGTAGTGAATAGACAGGAGCTGGATACCAGTATTAGTAGTTAATAGACAGGAGCTGGATACCAGTATTAGTAGTTAGTAGACTGTAGCTGGATACCAGTATTAGTGTTTAGTAGACAAGAGCTGGATACCAGTATTAGTAGTTAGTAGACTGTAGCTGGATACCAGTATTAGTAGTTAGTAGACAGGAGCTGGATACAAGTATTAGTAGTTAGTAGACTGTAGCTGGATACCAGTATTAGTAGTTAATAGACAGGAGCTGGATACCAGTATTAGTAGTTAGTAAACTGTAGCTGCATACCAGTATTAGTAGTTAATAGACAGGAGCTGGAAACCAGTATTAGTAGTTAGTAGACTGTAGCTGGATACCAGTATTAGTAGTTAGTAGACTGTAGCTGGGTACCAGTATTAGTAGTTAGTATACTGTAGCTGGGTACCAGTAGTAGTAGTTAGTAGACAGGTGCTGGATACCAGTATTAGTAGTTAGTAGAAAGGAGCTGGATACCAGTATTAGTAGTTAGTAGACTGTAGCTGGGTACCAGTTTTAGTAGTTAGTAGACTGTAGCTGGATACCAGTATTAGTAGTTAGTAGACTGTAGCTGGATACCAGTATTAGTAGTTAGTAGACATGAGCTGGATACCAGTATTAGTAGTTAGTAGACTGGAGCTGGATACCAGTATTAGTAGTTAGTAGACTGTAGCTAGGTACCAGTATTAGTAGTTAGTAGACAGGAGCTGGATACCAGTATTAGTAGTTAGTAGACTGTAGCTGCGTACAAGTATTAGTAGTTAGTAGACTGTAGCTGGGTACCAGTATTAGTAGTTAGTAGACTGTAGCTGGGTACCAGTATTAGCAGTTAGTAGACTGTAGCTGGATACCAGTATTAGCAGTTAGTAGATTGCAGCTGGGTACCAGTATTAGTAGTTAGTAGACTGTAGCTGGATACCAGTATTAGTAGTTAGTAGACTGTACCTGGGTACCAGTATTAGTAGTTAGTAGACTGTAGCTGGGTACCAGTATTAGTAGTTAGTAGACTGTAGCTAGATACCAGTATTAGTAGTTAGTAGACTGTAGCTGGGTACCAGTATTAGTAGTTTGTAAACTGTAGCTGGGTACCAGTATTAGTAGTTAGTAGACTGTAGCTAGATACCAGTATTAGTAGTTAGTAGACTGTAGCTGGATACCAGTATTAGTAGTTAGTAGACCGTAGCTGGGTACCAGTATTAGTAGTTAGTAGACTGTAGCTGGGTACCAGTATCAGTAGTTAGTAGACTGTAGCTGGGTACCAGTATTAGTAGTTAGTAGACTGTAGCTGGATACCAGTATTAGTAGTTAGTAGACTGTAGCTGGATACCAGTATTAGTAGTTAGTAGACTGTAGCTGGATACCAGTATTAGTAGTTAGTAGACTATACCTGGGTACCAGTATTAGTAGTTAGTAGACTGTATCTGGGTACCAGTATTAGTAGTTAGTAGACAGGAGCTGGATACCAGTATTAGCAGTTAGTAGACTGTAGCTGGATACCAGTATTGGCAGTTAGTAGATTGCAGCTGGGTACCAGTATTAGTAGTTAGTAGACTGTAGCTGGATACCAGTATTAGTAGTTAGTAGACTGTAGCTGGATACCAGTATTGGTAGTTAGTAGAATGTAACTGGATACCAGTATTAGTAGTTAGTAGACTGTAGCTGGGTACCAGTATTAGTAGTTAGTAGACTGTAGCTGGATACCAGTATTAGTAGTTAGTAGACTGTAGCTGGGTACCAGTATTAGTAGTTAGTAGACAGGAGCTGGATACCAGTATTAGTAGTTAGTAGACTGTAGCTGGTTACCAGTATTAGTAGTTAGTAGACCGTAGCTGGATACCAGTATTAGTAGTTAGTAGACTGTAGCTGGATACCAGTATTAGTAGTTAGTAGACTGTAGCTGGATACCAGTATTAGTAGTTAGTAGACCGTAGCTGGATACCAGTATTAGTAGTTAGTAGACTGTAGCTGGATACCAGTATTAGTAGTTAGTAGACCGTAGCTGGATACCAGTATGAGTAGTTAGTAGACTGTAGCTGGATACCTATATTAGTAGTTAGTAGACTGTAGCTGGATACCAGTATTAGTAGTTAGTAGACCGTAGCTGGATACCAGTATTAGTAGTTAGTAGACTGTAGCTGGGTACCAGTATTAGTAGTTAGTAGACAGGAGCTGGATACCAGTATTAGTAGTTAGTAGACTGTAGCTGCGTAACAGTATTAGTAGTTAGTAGACTGTAGCTGGGTACCAGTATTAGTAGTTAGTAGACTGTAGCTGGGTACCAGTATTAGCAGTTAGTAGACTGTAGCTGGATACCAGTATTAGCAGTTAGTAGATTGCAGCTGGGTACCAGTATTAGTAGTTAGTAGACTGTAGCTGGATACCAGTGTTAGTAGTTAGTAGACTGTACCTGGGTACCAGTATTAGTAGTAAATAGACTGTAGCTGGGTACCAGTATTAGTAGTTAGTAGACTGTAGCTAGATACCAGTATTAGTAGTTAGTAGACTGTAGCTGGGTACCAGTATTAGTAGTTTGTAAACTGTAGCTGGGTACCAGTATTAGTAGTTAGTAGACTGTAGCTAGATACTAGTATTAGTAGTTAGTAGACTGTAGCTGGATACCAGTATTAGTAGTTAATAGACAGGAGCTGGATACCAGTATTAGTAGTTAATAGACAGGAGCTGGATACCAGTATTAGTAGTTAGTAGACAGGAGCTGGATACCAGTATTAGTAGTTAGTAGACTGTAGCTGGATACCAGTTTTAGTAGTTAATAGACAGGAGCTGGATACCAGTATTAGTAGTTAGTAGACTGTAGCTGGATACCAGTATTAGTAGTTAGTAGACAGGAGCTGGATACCAGTATTAGTAGTTAGTAGACTGTAGCTGGATACCAGTATTAGTAGTTAGTAGACTGTAGCTGGATACCAGTATTAGTAGTTAGTAGACAGGAGCTGGATACCAGTATTAGTCGTTAGTAGACAGGAGCTGGATACCAGTATTAGTAGTTAGTAGACTGTAGCTGGATACCAGTATTAGTCGTTAGTAGACAGGAGCTGGATACCAGTATCAGTAGTTAGTAGACTGTAGCTGGATAGCAGTATTAGTCGTTAGTAGACAGGAGATGGATACCAGTATTAGTAGTTAGTAGACAGGAGCTGGGTACCAGTATTAGTAGTTAGTAGACTGTAGCTGGATACCAGTATTAGTAGTTAGTAGACAGGAGCTGGATACCAGTATTAGTACCTAGTAGACTGTAGCTGGATACCAGTATTAGTAGTTAGTAAACCGTAGCTGGGTACCAGTATTAGTAGTTAGTAGACTGTAGCTGGAATCCAGTATTAGTAGTTAATAGACAGGAGCTGGATACCAGTATTAGTAGTTAGTAGACTGTAGCTGGGTACTAGTATTAGTAGTTAGTAGACAGGAGCGGGATACCAGTATTAGTAGTTAATAGACAGGAGCTGGGTACCAGTATTAGTAGTTAGTAGACTGTAGTTGGGTACCAGTATTAGTAGTTAATAGAGAGGAGCTGGATACCAGTATTAGTAGTTAGTAGACTGTAGCTGCGTACCAGTATTAGTAGTTAATAGACAGGAGCTGGATACCAGTATTAGTAGTTAGTAGACTGTAGCTGGAATCCAGTATTAGTAGTTAGTAGACCGTAGCTGGGTACCAGTATTAGTAGTTATTAGACCGTAGCTGGAATCCAGTATTAGTAGTTAGTAGACCGTAGCTGGGTACCAGCATTAGTAGTTAGTAGACTGTAGCTGGAATCCAGTATTAGTAGTTAGTAGACCGTAGCTGGGTACCAGTATTAGTAGTTAGTAGAGAGGAGCTTGATACCAGTATTAGTAGTTAGTAGACAGGAGCTGGGTACCAGTATTAGTAGTTAGTAGACAGGAGCTGGGTACCAGTATTAGTAGTTAGTAGACAGGTGCTGTGTACCAGTATTAGTAGTTAGTAGACAGGAGCTGGATACCAGTATTAGTAGATGGTAGACAGGAGCTGGGTACTAGTATTAGTAGTTAGTAGACAGGAGCTGGGTACCAGTATTACTAGTTAGTAGACCGTAGCTGTGTACCAGTATTAGTAGTTAGTAGACAGGAGCTGGGTACCAGTATTAGTAGTTAGTAGACTGTAGCTGGATACCAGTATTAGTGGTTAGTAGACAGGAGCTGGGTACCAGTATTAGTAGTTAGTAGAATGTAGCTGGATACCAGTATTAGTAGTTAGTAGACAGGAGCTGGATACCAGTATAAGTAGTTAGTAGACTGTAGCTGGATACCAGTATTAGTAGTTAGTAGACAGGAGCTGGGTACCAGTATTAGTAGTTACTAGACTGTAGCTGGATACCAGTATTAGCAGTTAGTAGACTGTAGCTGGATACCAGTATTAGTAGTTAGTAGACAGGACCTGGGTACCAGTTTTAGTAGTTAGTAGACAGGAGCTGGGTACCAGTATTAGTAGTTAGTAGACAGGTGCTGGATACCAGAATTAGTAGTTAGTAGACAGGAGCTGGGTACCAGTATTAGTAGTTAGTAGACAGGAGCTGGATACCAGTATTAGTAGTTAGTAGACAGGAGCTGGATACCAGTATTAGTAGTTAGTAGACAGGACCTGGGTACCAGTATTAGTAGTTAGTAGACAGGAGCTGGGTACAAGTATTAATAGTTAGTAGACAGTATCTGGATACCAGTGTTAGTAGTAATAGACAGGACCTGGGTACCAGTATTAGTAGTTAGTAGACAGGAGCTGGGTACCAGTATTAGTAGTTAGTAGACTGTAGCTGGATACCAGTATTTGTAGTTAGTAGACTGTTGCTGGATACCAGTATTAGTAGTTAGTAGACAGGAGCTGGATACCAGTATTAGTAGTTAGTAGACAGGAGCTGGATACCAGTATTAGTAGTTAGTAGACTGTAGCTGGATACCAGTATTAGTAGTTAGTAGACTGTAGCTGGATACCAGTATTAGTGGTTAGTAGACAGGTGCTGGGTACCAGTATTAGTAGTGAGTAGACTGTAGCTGGATACCAGTATTAGTAGTTAGTAGACAGGAGCTGGGTACCAGTATTAGTAGTTAGTAGACAGGAGCTGGATACCAGTATTAGTAGTTAGTAGACAGGAGCTGGATACCAGTATTAGTAGTTTGTACACTGTAGCTGGGTACCAGTATTAGTAGTTAGTAGACAGGAGCTGGGTACCAGTATTAGTAGTTAGTAGACTGTAGCTGGGTACCAGTATTAGTAATTAGTAGACGGGAGCTGGGTACCAGTATAAGTAGTTAGTAGACCGTAGCTGGGTACCACTATTAGTAGTTAGTAGACAGGAGCTGGGTACCAGTATTAGTAGTTAGTAGACAGGAGCTGGGTACCAGTATTAGTAGTTAGTAGACAGGAGCTGGGTACCAGCATTAGTAGTTAGTAAACAGGAGCTGGGTACCAGTATTAGTAGTTAGTAGACTGTAGCTGGATACCAGTATTAGTAGTTAGTAGAATGTAGCTGGGTACCAGTATTAGTAGTTAGTAGACTGTAGCTGGATACCAGTATTAGTAGTTAGTAGACAGGAGCTGGATACCAGTATTATTAGTTAGTAGACCGTAGCTGGGTACCAGTATTAGTAGTTAGTAGACTGTAGCTGGATACCAGTATTAGTAGTTAGTAAACTGTAGCTGGGTACCAGTATTAGTATTTCGTAGACTGAAGCTTCATACCAGTATTAGTAGTTAGTAGACAGGAGCTGGATACCAGTATTAGTAGTTAATAGACAGGAGCTGGATACCAGTATTAGTAGTTAGTAGACTGTAGCTAGATACCAGTATTAGTCGTTAGTAGACAGGAGATGGATACCAGTATTAGTAGTTAGTAGACAGGAGCTGGGTACCAGTATTAGTAGTTAGTAGACTGTAGCTGGATACCAGTATTAGTAGTTAGTAGACAGGAGCTGGATACCAGTATTAGTAGTTAGTAGACAGGAGCTGGGTACCAGTATTAGTAGCTAGTAGACTGTAGCTGGATACCAGTATTAGTAGTTAGTAGACCGTAGCTGGGTACCAGCATTAGTAGTTAGTAGACTGTAGCTGGAATCCAGTATAAGTAGTTAATAGACAGGAGCTGGATACCAGTATTAGTAGTTAGTAGACTGTAGCTGGGTACCAGTATTAGTACTTAGTAGACAGGAGCTAGATACCAGTATTAGTAGTTAGTAGACAGGAGTTGGATACCAGTATTAGTAGTTAGTAGACTGTAGCTGGGTACCAGTATTAGTAGTTAGTAGACAGGAGCTGGGTACCAGTATTAGTAGTTAGTAGACTGTAGCTGGATACCAGTATTAGTAGTTAGTAGACAGGAGCTGGGTACCAGTTTTTGTAGTTAGTAGACTGTAGCTGGATACCAGTATTAGCAGTTAGTAGACTGTAGCTGGATACCAGTATTAGTAGTTAGTAGAGAGGACCTGGGTACCAGTATTAGTAGTTAGTAGACAGGAGCTGGGTACGAGTATTAGTAGTTAGTAGACTGTAGCTGGATACCAGTATTGGTAGTTAGTAGACTGTAGCTGGATACCAGTATTAGTAGTTAGTAGACAGGAGCTGGATACCAGTATTAGTAGTTAGTAGACAGGAGCTGGAAAACAGTATTAGTAGTTAGTAGACAGGAGCTGGATACCAGTATTAGTAGTTAGTAGTCAGGTGCTGGATACCAGTATTAGTAGTTAGTAGACAGGAGCTGGATACCAGTATTAGTAGTTAGTAGACAGGAGCTGGATACCAGTATTAGTAGTTAGTAGACAGGAGCTGGATACCAGTATTAGTAGTTAGTAGACTGTAGCTGGATACCAGTATTAGTAGTTAGTAGACAGGGGCTGGATACCAGTATTAATAGTTAGTAGACAGGAGCTGGATACCAGTGTTAGTAGTTAGTAGACCGTAACTGGATACCAGTATTAGTAGTTAGTAGACTGTAGCTGGATACCAGTATTAGTAGTTAGTAGACAGGTGCTGGATACAAGTATTACTAGTTATTAGACTGTAGCTGGATACCAGTATTAGTAGTTAGTATATTGTAGCTGGATACCCGTATTAGTAGTTAGTAGACAGGAGCTGGATACCAGTATTAGTAATTAGTAGACAGGATCTGGGTACCAGTATAAGTAGTTAGTAGACCGTAGCTGGGTACCACTATTAGTAGTTAGTAGACAGGAGCTGGGTACCAGTATTAGTAGTTAGTAGACAGGAGCTGGGTACCAGTATTAGTAGTTAGTAGACAGGAGCTGGGTACCAGTATTAGCAGTTAGTAAACAGGAGCTGGGTACCAGTATTAGTAGTTAGTAGACAAGAGCTGGGTACCAGTATTAGTAGTTAGTAGACAGTAGCTGGGTACCAGTATTAGTAGTTAGTAGACAGGAGCTGGGTACCAGTATTAGTAGTTAGTAGACAGGAGCTGGGTACCAGTATTAGTAGTTAGTAGACAGGAGCTGACTACCAGTATTAGTAGTTAGTAGACAGGAGCTGGGTACCAGTATTAGTAGTTAGTAGACAGGAGCTGGGTACCAGTATTAGTAGTTAGTAGACAGGAGCTGGGTACCAGTATTAGTAGTTAGTAGACAGGAGCTGGGTACCAGTATTAGTAGTTAGTAGACAGGAGCTGGATACCAGTATTAGTAGATAGTAGACAGGAGCTGGGTACCAGCATTAGTAGTTAGTAGACAGGAGCTGGGGACCAGTATTAGTAGTTAGTAGACCGTAGCTGGGTACCAGTATTAGTAGTTAGTAGACAGGAGCTGGGTACCAGTATTAGTAGTTAGTAGACAGGAGCTGGGTACCAGTATTAGTTGTTAGTAGACAGGAACTGGGTACCAGTATTAGTAGTTAGTAGACTGTAGCTGGACACCAGTATTAGTAGTTAGTAGAGCGTAGCTGGGTACCAGTATTAGTAGTTAGTAGACAGGAGCTGGGTACCACTATTAGTAGTTAGTAGACATGAGCTGGGTACCAGTATTAGTAGTTAGTTGACAGGAGCTGGATACCAGTATTAGTAGTTAGTAGACAGGAGCTGGGTACCAGTATTAGTAGTTAGTAGACCGTAGCTGGGTACCAGTATTAGTAGTTAGTAGACCGTAGCTGGGTACCAGCATTAGTAGTTAGTAGACCGTAGCTGGGTGCCAGTATTAGTAGTTAGTAGACCGTAGCTGGGTACCAGTATTAGTAGTTAGTAGACAGGAGCTGGGTACCGGTATTAGTAGTTAGTAGACTGTAGCTGGATACCAGTATTAGTAGTTAGTAGACTGTAGCTGGGTACCAGTATTAGTAGTTAGTAGACAGGAGCTGGGTACCAGTATTAGTAGTAGTAGACCGTAGCTGGGTACCAGGATTAGTAGTTAGTAGACAGGAGCTGGGTACCAGTTTTAGTAGTTAGAAGACCGTAGCTGGGTACCAGTATTAGTAATTAGTAGATAGGAGCTGGGTACCAGTATTAGTAGTTAGTAGACAGGAGCTGGGTACCAGTATTAGTAGTTAGTAGACAGGAGCTGGGTACCAGTATTAGTAGTTAGTAGACACGAGCTGGGTACCAGTATTAGTAGTTAGTAGACAGGAGCTGGGTACCAGTATTAGTAGTTAGTAGACAGGAGCTGGGTACCAGTATTAGTAGTTAGTAGACCGTAGCTGGGTACCAGTATTAGTAGTTAGTAGACAGGAGCTGGGTACCAGTATTAGTAGTTAGTAGACAGGAGCTGGGTACCAATATTAGTAGTTAGTAGACAGGAGCTGGGTAACAGTATAAGTAGTTAGTAGACCGTAGCTGGGTACCAGTATTAGTTGTTAGTAGACAGGAGCTGGGTACCAGTATTAGTAGTTAGTAGACAGGAGCTGAGTACCAATATTAGTAGTTAGTAGAAAGAGCTGGATACCAGTATTAGTAGTTAGCAGACAGGAGCTGGGTACCAGTATTAGTAGTTAGTAGACAGGAGCTGGGTACCAGTATTAGTAGTTAGTAGACTGTAGCTGGACATCAGTATTAGTAGTTAGTAGACTGTAGCTGGATACCAGTTTTAGTAGTTAGTAGACCGTAGCTGGGTACCAGTATTAGTAGTTAGTAGAGAGGAGCTTGATACCAGTATTAGTAGTTAGTAGACAGGAGCTGGGTACCAGTATTAGTAGTTAGTAGACAGGAGCTGGGTACCAGTATTAGTAGTTAGTAGACAGGAATTGGATACCAGAATTAGTAGTTAGTAGACATGAGCTGGTAACCAGTATTAGTAGTTAGTAGACAGGAGCTGGATACCAGAATTAGTAGTTAGTAGACATGAGCTGGATACCAGTATTAGTAGTTAGTAGACAGGAGCTGGATACCAGTATTAGTAGTTAGTAGACAGGAGCTGGATACCAGAATTAGTAGTTAGTAGACAGGAGCTGGATACCGGAATTAGTAGTTAGTAGACAGGAGCTGGATACCAGAATTAGTAGTTAGTAGACTGTAGCTGGATACCAGTATTAGTGGTTAGTAGACAGGAGCTGGATACCAGTATTAGTAGTTAGTAAACCGTAGCTGGGTACCAGTATTAGTAGTTAGTAGACTGTAGCTGGATACCAGTATTAGTAGTTAGTAGACCGTAGCTGGATACCAGTATTAGTAGTTAGTAGACTGCAGCTGGATACCAGTATTAGTAGTTAGTAGACAGGAGCTGGATACCAGTATTAGTAGTTAGTAGACTGTAGCTGGATACCAGTATTAGTAGTTAGTAGACAGGAGCTGGATACCAGTATTAGTAGTTAGTAGAGAGGAGCTGGATACCAGTATTAGTAGTTAGTAGACTGTAGCTGGATACCAGTATTAGTCGTTAGTAGACAGGAGATGGATACCAGTATTAGTAGTTAATAGACAGGAGCTGGGTACCAGTATTAGTAGTTAGTAGACTGTAGCCGGATACCAGTATTAGTAGTTAGTAGACAGGAGCTGGATACCAGTATTAGTAGTTAGTAGACAGGAGCTGGATACCAGTATTAGTAGTTAGTAGACACGAGCTGGATACCAGTATTAGTAGTTAGTAGACAGGAGCTGGATACCAGTATTAGTAGTTAGTAGACAGGAGCTGGATACCAGTATTAGTAGTTAGTAAACTGTAGCTGGGTACCAGTATTAGTAGCTAATAGACAGGAGCTGCATACCAGTATTAGTAGTTAGTAGACTGTAGCTGGGTACCAGTATTAGTAGTTAATAGACAGGAGCTGGATACCAGTATTAGTAGTTAGTAGACTGTAGCTGGGTACCAGTATTAGTAGTTAGTAGACAGGAGCTGGGTACCAGTATTAGTAGTTAGTAGACTGTAGCTGGATACCAGTATTAGTAGTTAGTAGACTGTAGCTGGGTACCAGTATTAGTAGTTAGTAGACTGTAGCTGGATACCAGTATTAGTAGTTAGTAGACTGTAGCTGGATACCAGTATTAGTAGTTAGTAGACTGTAGCTGGGTACCAGTATTAGTAGTTAGTAGACAGGAGCTGGGTACCAGTATTAGTAGTTAGTAGACTGTAGCTGGGTACCAGTATTAGTAGTTAGTAGACTGTAGCTGGATACCAGTATTAGTAGTTAGTAGACTGTAGCTGGATACCAGTATTAGTAGTTAGTAGACTGTTGCTGGATACCAGTATTAGTAGTGAATAGACTGTAGCAGGATACCAGTATTAGTAGTTAGTAGACAGGAGCTGGGTACCAGTATTAGTAGTTAGTAGACAGGAGCTGGATACCAGTATTAGTAGTTAGTAGACAGGAGCTGGATACCAGTATTAGTAGTTTGTACACTGTAGCTGGGTACCAGTAATAGTAGTTAGTAGACAGGAGCTGGGTACCAGTATTAGTAGTTAGTAGACTGTAGCTGGGTACCAGTATTAGTAATTAGTAGACAGGAGCTGGGTACCAGTATAAGTAGTTAGTAGACCGTAGCTGGGTACCACTATTAGTAGTTAGTAGACAGGAGCTGGGTACCAGTATTAGTAGTTAGTAGACAGGAGCTGGGTACCAGTATTAGTAGTTAGTAGACAGGAGCTGGGTACCAGTATTAGCAGTTAGTAAACAGGAGCTGGGTACCAGTATTAGTAGTTAGTAGACAGGAGCTGGGTACCAGTATTAGTAGTTAGTAGACAGTAGCTGGGTACCAGTATTAGTAGTTCGTAGACAGGAGCTGGGTACCAGTATTAGTAGTTAGTAGACAGGAGCTGGGTAGCAGTATTAGTAGTTAGTAGACAGGAGCTGACTACCAGTATTAGTAGTTAGTAGACAGGAGCTGGGTACCAATATTAGTAGTTAGTAGACAGGAGCTGGGTACCAGTATTAGTAGTTAGTAGACAGGAAATGGGTACCAGTATTAGTAGTTAGTAGACAGGAGCTGGGTACCAGTATTAGTAGTTAGTAGACAGGAGCTGGATACCAGTATTAGTAGATAGTAGACAGGAGCTGGGTACCAGCATTAGTAGTTAGTAGACAGGAGCTGGGGACCAGTATTAGTAGTTAGTAGACCGTAGCTGGGTACCAGTATTAGTAGTTAGTAGACAGGAGCTGGGTACCAGTATTAGTAGTTAGTAGACAGGAGCTGGGTACCAGTATTAGTTGTTAGTAGACAGGAACTGGGTACCAGTATTAGTAGTTAGTAGACTGTAGCTGGACACCAGTATTAGTAGTTAGTAGAGCGTAGCTGGGTACCAGTATTAGTAGTTAGTAGACAGGAGCTGGGTACCACTATTAGTAGTTAGTAGACATGAGCTGGGTACCAGTATTAGTAGTTAGTTGACAGGATCTGGATAACAGTATTAGTAGTTAGTAGACAGGAGCTGGGTACCAGTATTAGTAGTTAGTAGACCGTGGCTGGGTACCAGTATTAGCAGTTAGTAGACCGTAGCTGTGTACCAGCATTAGTAGTTAGTAGACCGTAGCTGGGTGCCAGTATTAGTAGTTAGTAGACCGTAGCTGGGTACCAGTATTAGTAGTTAGTAGACAGGAGCTGGGTACCAGTATTAGTAGTTATTAGACTGTAGCTGGATACCAGTATTAGTAGTTGTAGACTGTAGCTGGGTACCAGTATTAGTAGTTAGTAGACAGGAGCTGGGTACCAGTATTAGTAGTTAGTAGACCGTAGCTGGGTACCAGGATTAGTAGTTGGAAGACAGGAGCTGGGTACCAGTTTTAGTAGTTAGAAGACCGTAGCTGGGTACCAGTATTAGTAGTTAGTAGATAGGAGCTGGGTACCAGTATTAGTAGTTAGTAGACAGGCGCTGGGTACCAATATTAGTAGTTAGTAGACAGGAGCTGGGTACCAGTATTAGTAGTTAGTAGACAGGAGCTGGGTACCAGTATTAGTAGTTAGTAGACAGGAGCTGGGTACCAGTATTAGTAGTTAGTAGACAGGAGCTGACTACCAGTATTAGTAGTTAGTAGACAGGAGCTGGGTACCAGTATTAGTAGTTAGTAGACAGGAGCTGGGTACCAGTATTAGTAGTTAGTAGACAGGAGCTGGGTACCAGTATTAGTAGTTAGTAGACAGGAGCTGGGTACCAGTATTAGTAGTTAGTAGACAGGAGCTGGATACCAGTATTAGTAGATAGTAGACAGGAGCTGGGTACCAGCATTAGTAGTTAGTAGACAGGAGCTGGGGACCAGTATTAGTAGTTAGTAGACCGTAGCTGGGTACCAGTATTAGTAGTTAGTAGACAGGAGCTGGGTACCAGTATTAGTAGTTAGTAGACAGGAGCTGGGTACCAGTATTAGTTGTTAGTAGACAGGAACTGGGTACCAGTATTAGTAGTTAGTAGACTGTAGCTGGACACCAGTATTAGTAGTTAGTAGAGCGTAGCTGGGTACCAGTATTAGTAGTTAGTAGACAGGAGCTGGGTACCACTATTAGTAGTTAGTAGACATGAGCTGGGTACCAGTATTAGTAGTTAGTTGACAGGAGCTGGATACCAGTATTAGTAGTTAGTAGACAGGAGCTGGGTACCAGTATTAGTAGTTAGTAGACCGTAGCTGGGTACCAGTATTAGTAGTTAGTAGACCGTAGCTGGGTACCAGCATTAGTAGTTAGTAGACCGTAGCTGGGTGCCAGTATTAGTAGTTAGTAGACCGTAGCTGGGTACCAGTATTAGTAGTTAGTAGACAGGAGCTGGGTACCGGTATTAGTAGTTAGTAGACTGTAGCTGGATACCAGTATTAGTAGTTAGTAGACTGTAGCTGGGTACCAGTATTAGTAGTTAGTAGACAGGAGCTGGGTACCAGTATTAGTAGTAGTAGACCGTAGCTGGGTACCAGGATTAGTAGTTAGTAGACAGGAGCTGGGTACCAGTTTTAGTAGTTAGAAGACCGTAGCTGGGTACCAGTATTAGTAATTAGTAGATAGGAGCTGGGTACCAGTATTAGTAGTTAGTAGACAGGAGCTGGGTACCAGTATTAGTAGTTAGTAGACAGGAGCTGGGTACCAGTATTAGTAGTTAGTAGACACGAGCTGGGTACCAGTATTAGTAGTTAGTAGACAGGAGCTGGGTACCAGTATTAGTAGTTAGTAGACAGGAGCTGGGTACCAGTATTAGTAGTTAGTAGACCGTAGCTGGGTACCAGTATTAGTAGTTAGTAGACAGGAGCTGGGTACCAGTATTAGTAGTTAGTAGACAGGAGCTGGGTACCAATATTAGTAGTTAGTAGACAGGAGCTGGGTAACAGTATAAGTAGTTAGTAGACCGTAGCTGGGTACCAGTATTAGTTGTTAGTAGACAGGAGCTGGGTACCAGTATTAGTAGTTAGTAGACAGGAGCTGAGTACCAATATTAGTAGTTAGTAGAAAGAGCTGGATACCAGTATTAGTAGTTAGCAGACAGGAGCTGGGTACCAGTATTAGTAGTTAGTAGACAGGAGCTGGGTACCAGTATTAGTAGTTAGTAGACTGTAGCTGGACATCAGTATTAGTAGTTAGTAGACTGTAGCTGGATACCAGTTTTAGTAGTTAGTAGACCGTAGCTGGGTACCAGTATTAGTAGTTAGTAGAGAGGAGCTTGATACCAGTATTAGTAGTTAGTAGACAGGAGCTGGGTACCAGTATTAGTAGTTAGTAGACAGGAGCTGGGTACCAGTATTAGTAGTTAGTAGACAGGAATTGGATACCAGAATTAGTAGTTAGTAGACATGAGCTGGTAACCAGTATTAGTAGTTAGTAGACAGGAGCTGGATACCAGAATTAGTAGTTAGTAGACATGAGCTGGATACCAGTATTAGTAGTTAGTAGACAGGAGCTGGATACCAGTATTAGTAGTTAGTAGACAGGAGCTGGATACCAGAATTAGTAGTTAGTAGACAGGAGCTGGATACCGGAATTAGTAGTTAGTAGACAGGAGCTGGATACCAGAATTAGTAGTTAGTAGACTGTAGCTGGATACCAGTATTAGTGGTTAGTAGACAGGAGCTGGATACCAGTATTAGTAGTTAGTAAACCGTAGCTGGGTACCAGTATTAGTAGTTAGTAGACTGTAGCTGGATACCAGTATTAGTAGTTAGTAGACCGTAGCTGGATACCAGTATTAGTAGTTAGTAGACTGCAGCTGGATACCAGTATTAGTAGTTAGTAGACAGGAGCTGGATACCAGTATTAGTAGTTAGTAGACTGTAGCTGGATACCAGTATTAGTAGTTAGTAGACAGGAGCTGGATACCAGTATTAGTAGTTAGTAGAGAGGAGCTGGATACCAGTATTAGTAGTTAGTAGACTGTAGCTGGATACCAGTATTAGTCGTTAGTAGACAGGAGATGGATACCAGTATTAGTAGTTAATAGACAGGAGCTGGGTACCAGTATTAGTAGTTAGTAGACTGTAGCCGGATACCAGTATTAGTAGTTAGTAGACAGGAGCTGGATACCAGTATTAGTAGTTAGTAGACAGGAGCTGGATACCAGTATTAGTAGTTAGTAGACACGAGCTGGATACCAGTATTAGTAGTTAGTAGACAGGAGCTGGATACCAGTATTAGTAGTTAGTAGACAGGAGCTGGATACCAGTATTAGTAGTTAGTAAACTGTAGCTGGGTACCAGTATTAGTAGCTAATAGACAGGAGCTGCATACCAGTATTAGTAGTTAGTAGACTGTAGCTGGGTACCAGTATTAGTAGTTAATAGACAGGAGCTGGATACCAGTATTAGTAGTTAGTAGACTGTAGCTGGGTACCAGTATTAGTAGTTAGTAGACAGGAGCTGGGTACCAGTATTAGTAGTTAGTAGACTGTAGCTGGATACCAGTATTAGTAGTTAGTAGACTGTAGCTGGGTACCAGTATTAGTAGTTAGTAGACTGTAGCTGGATACCAGTATTAGTAGTTAGTAGACTGTAGCTGGATACCAGTATTAGTAGTTAGTAGACTGTAGCTGGGTACCAGTATTAGTAGTTAGTAGACAGGAGCTGGGTACCAGTATTAGTAGTTAGTAGACTGTAGCTGGGTACCAGTATTAGTAGTTAGTAGACTGTAGCTGGATACCAGTATTAGTAGTTAGTAGACTGTAGCTGGATACCAGTATTAGTAGTTAGTAGACTGTTGCTGGATACCAGTATTAGTAGTGAATAGACTGTAGCAGGATACCAGTATTAGTAGTTAGTAGACAGGAGCTGGGTACCAGTATTAGTAGTTAGTAGACAGGAGCTGGATACCAGTATTAGTAGTTAGTAGACAGGAGCTGGATACCAGTATTAGTAGTTTGTACACTGTAGCTGGGTACCAGTAATAGTAGTTAGTAGACAGGAGCTGGGTACCAGTATTAGTAGTTAGTAGACTGTAGCTGGGTACCAGTATTAGTAATTAGTAGACAGGAGCTGGGTACCAGTATAAGTAGTTAGTAGACCGTAGCTGGGTACCACTATTAGTAGTTAGTAGACAGGAGCTGGGTACCAGTATTAGTAGTTAGTAGACAGGAGCTGGGTACCAGTATTAGTAGTTAGTAGACAGGAGCTGGGTACCAGTATTAGTAGTTAGTAGACAGTAGCTGGGTACCAGTATTAGTAGTTCGTAGACAGGAGCTGGGTACCAGTATTAGTAGTTAGTAGACAGGAGCTGGGTAGCAGTATTAGTAGTTAGTAGACAGGAGCTGACTACCAGTATTAGTAGTTAGTAGACAGGAGCTGGGTACCAATATTAGTAGTTAGTAGACAGGAGCTGGGTACCAGTATTAGTAGTTAGTAGACAGGAAATGGGTACCAGTATTAGTAGTTAGTAGACAGGAGCTGGGTACCAGTATTAGTAGTTAGTAGACAGGAGCTGGATACCAGTATTAGTAGATAGTAGACAGGAGCTGGGTACCAGCATTAGTAGTTAGTAGACAGGAGCTGGGGACCAGTATTAGTAGTTAGTAGACCGTAGCTGGGTACCAGTATTAGTAGTTAGTAGACAGGAGCTGGGTACCAGTATTAGTAGTTAGTAGACAGGAGCTGGGTACCAGTATTAGTTGTTAGTAGACAGGAACTGGGTACCAGTATTAGTAGTTAGTAGACTGTAGCTGGACACCAGTATTAGTAGTTAGTAGAGCGTAGCTGGGTACCAGTATTAGTAGTTAGTAGACAGGAGCTGGGTACCACTATTAGTAGTTAGTAGACATGAGCTGGGTACCAGTATTAGTAGTTAGTTGACAGGATCTGGATAACAGTATTAGTAGTTAGTAGACAGGAGCTGGGTACCAGTATTAGTAGTTAGTAGACCGTGGCTGGGTACCAGTATTAGCAGTTAGTAGACCGTAGCTGTGTACCAGCATTAGTAGTTAGTAGACCGTAGCTGGGTGCCAGTATTAGTAGTTAGTAGACCGTAGCTGGGTACCAGTATTAGTAGTTAGTAGACAGGAGCTGGGTACCAGTATTAGTAGTTATTAGACTGTAGCTGGATACCAGTATTAGTAGTTGTAGACTGTAGCTGGGTACCAGTATTAGTAGTTAGTAGACAGGAGCTGGGTACCAGTATTAGTAGTTAGTAGACCGTAGCTGGGTACCAGGATTAGTAGTTGGAAGACAGGAGCTGGGTACCAGTTTTAGTAGTTAGAAGACCGTAGCTGGGTACCAGTATTAGTAGTTAGTAGATAGGAGCTGGGTACCAGTATTAGTAGTTAGTAGACAGGCGCTGGGTACCAATATTAGTAGTTAGTAGACAGGAGCTGGGTACCAGTATTAGTAGTTAGTAGACACGAGCTGGGTACCAGTATTAGTAGTTAGTAGACAGGAGCTGGATACCAGTATTAGTAGTTAGTAGACTGTAGCTGGATACCAGTATTAGTAGTTAGTAGACTGTAGCTGGATACCAGTATTAGTAGTTAGTAGACTGTAGCTGGATACCAGTATTAGTAGTTAGTAGACTGTTGCTGGATACCAGTATTAGTAGTGAATAGACTGTAGCAGGATACCAGTATTAGTAGTTAGTAGACAGGAGCTGGGTACCAGTATTAGTAGTTAGTAGACAGGAGCTGGATACCAGTATTAGTAGTTAGTAGACAGGAGCTGGATACCAGTATTAGTAGTTTGTACACTGTAGCTGGGTACCAGTAATAGTAGTTAGTAGACAGGAGCTGGGTACCAGTATTAGTAGTTAGTAGACTGTAGCTGGGTACCAGTATTAGTAATTAGTAGACAGGAGCTGGGTACCAGTATAAGTAGTTAGTAGACCGTAGCTGGGTACCACTATTAGTAGTTAGTAGACAGGAGCTGGGTACCAGTATTAGTAGTTAGTAGACAGGAGCTGGGTACCAGTATTAGTAGTTAGTAGACAGGAGCTGGGTACCAGTATTAGCAGTTAGTAAACAGGAGCTGGGTACCAGTATTAGTAGTTAGTAGACAGGAGCTGGGTACCAGTATTAGTAGTTAGTAGACAGTAGCTGGGTACCAGTATTAGTAGTTCGTAGACAGGAGCTGGGTACCAGTATTAGTAGTTAGTAGACAGGAGCTGGGTAGCAGTATTAGTAGTTAGTAGACAGGAGCTGACTACCAGTATTAGTAGTTAGTAGACAGGAGCTGGGTACCAATATTAGTAGTTAGTAGACAGGAGCTGGGTACCAGTATTAGTAGTTAGTAGACAGGAAATGGGTACCAGTATTAGTAGTTAGTAGACAGGAGCTGGGTACCAGTATTAGTAGTTAGTAGACAGGAGCTGGATACCAGTATTAGTAGATAGTAGACAGGAGCTGGGTACCAGCATTAGTAGTTAGTAGACAGGAGCTGGGGACCAGTATTAGTAGTTAGTAGACCGTAGCTGGGTACCAGTATTAGTAGTTAGTAGACAGGAGCTGGGTACCAGTATTAGTAGTTAGTAGACAGGAGCTGGGTACCAGTATTAGTTGTTAGTAGACAGGAACTGGGTACCAGTATTAGTAGTTAGTAGACTGTAGCTGGACACCAGTATTAGTAGTTAGTAGAGCGTAGCTGGGTACCAGTATTAGTAGTTAGTAGACAGGAGCTGGGTACCACTATTAGTAGTTAGTAGACATGAGCTGGGTACCAGTATTAGTAGTTAGTTGACAGGATCTGGATAACAGTATTAGTAGTTAGTAGACAGGAGCTGGGTACCAGTATTAGTAGTTAGTAGACCGTGGCTGGGTACCAGTATTAGCAGTTAGTAGACCGTAGCTGTGTACCAGCATTAGTAGTTAGTAGACCGTAGCTGGGTGCCAGTATTAGTAGTTAGTAGACCGTAGCTGGGTACCAGTATTAGTAGTTAGTAGACAGGAGCTGGGTACCAGTATTAGTAGTTATTAGACTGTAGCTGGATACCAGTATTAGTAGTTGTAGACTGTAGCTGGGTACCAGTATTAGTAGTTAGTAGACAGGAGCTGGGTACCAGTATTAGTAGTTAGTAGACCGTAGCTGGGTACCAGGATTAGTAGTTGGAAGACAGGAGCTGGGTACCAGTTTTAGTAGTTAGAAGACCGTAGCTGGGTACCAGTATTAGTAGTTAGTAGATAGGAGCTGGGTACCAGTATTAGTAGTTAGTAGACAGGCGCTGGGTACCAATATTAGTAGTTAGTAGACAGGAGCTGGGTACCAGTATTAGTAGTTAGTAGACACGAGCTGGGTACCAGTATTAGTAGTTAGTAGACAGGAGCTGGGTACCAGTATTAGTAGTTAGTAGACAGGAGCTGGGTACCAGTATTAGTAGTTAGTAGACCGTAGCTGGGTACCAGTATTAGTAGTTAGTAGACAGGAGCTGGGTACCAGTATTAGTAGTTAGTAGACAGGAGCTGGGTACCAATATTAGTAGTTAGTAGACAGGAACTGGGTAACAGTATTAGTAGTTAGTAGACCGTAGCTGGGTACCAGTATTAGTTGTTAGTAGACAGGAGCTGGGTACCAGTAATAGTAGTTAGTAGACAGGAGCTGAGTACCAATATTAGTAGTTAGTAGAAAGAGCTGGATACCAGTATTAGTAGTTAGCAGACAGGAGCTGGGTACCAGTATTAGTAGTTAGTAGACAGGAGCTGGGTACCAGTATTAGTAGTTAGTAGACTGTAGCTGGACATCAGTATTAGTAGTTAGTAGACTGTAGCTGGATACCAGTTTTAGTAGTTAGTAGACAGGAGCTGCATACCAGAATTAGTAGTTAGTAGACAGGAGCTCGATACCAGTATTAGTAGTTAGTAGACAGGAGCTGAATACCAATATTAGTAGTTAGTAGACAGGACCTGGGTACCAGTATTAGTAGTTAGTAGACAGGAGCTGGATACCAGAATTAGTAGTTAGTAGACATGAGCTGGATACCAGTATTAGTAGTTAGTAGACAGGAGTTGGATACCAGTATTAGTAGTTAGTAGTCAGGAGCTGGATACCAGAATTAGTAGTTAGTAGACAGGAGCTGGATACCGGAATTAGTAGTTAGTAGACAGGAGCTGGATACCAGAATTAGTAGTTAGTAGACTGTAGCTGGATACCAGTATTAGTGGTTAGTAGACAGGAGCTGGATACCAGTATTAGTAGTTAGTAAACCGTAGCTGGGTACCAGTATTAGTAGTTAGTAGACTGTAGCTGGATACCAGTATTAGTAGTTAGTAGACCGTAGCTGGATACCAGTATTAGTAGTTAGTAGACTGTAGCTGGATACCAGTATTAGTAGTTAGTAGACAGGAGCTGGATACCAGTATTAGTAGTTAGTAGACTGGAGCTGGATACCAGTATTAGTAGTTAGTAGACAGGAGCTCGATACCAGTATTAGTAGTTAGTAGACAGGAGCTGGATACCACTATTAGTAGTTAGTAGACTGTAGCTGGATACCAGTATTAGTCGTTAGTAGACTGTAGCTGGATACCAGTATTAGTAGTTAGTAGACTGTAGCTGGGTACCAGTATTAGTAGTTAGTAGACTGTAGCTGGATACCAGTATTGGTAGTTAGTAGAATGTAACTGGATACCAGTATTAGTAGTTAGTAGACTGTAGCAGGGTACCAGTATTAGTAGTTAGTAGACTGTAGCTGGATACCAGTTATAGTATTTAGTAGACTGTAGCTGGTTACCAGTATTAGTAGTTAGTAGACTGTAGCTGGATACCAGTATTAGTAGTTAGTAGACTGTAGCTGGATACCAGTATTAGTAGTTAGTAGACTGTAGCTGGATACCAGTATTAGTAGTTAGTAGACTGTACCTGGGTACCAGTATTAGTAGTTAGTAGACTTTATCTGGGTACCAGTATTAGTAGTTAGTAGACAGGAGCTGGATACCAGTATTAGGAGTTAGTAGACTGTAGCTGGATACCAGTATTAGTAGTTAGTAGACTGTAGCTGGATACCAGTATTAGTAGTTAGTAGACAGAAGCTTGATACCAGTATTAGTAGTTAGTAGACAGGACCTGGATACCAGTATTAGTAGTTAGTAGACTGTAGCTGGGTACCAGTATTTGTAGTTAGTAGACAGGAGCTGGATACCAGTATTAGTAGTCAGTAGACTGTAGCTGGGTACCAGTATTATTAGTTAGTAGAAAGGAGCTTGATACCAGTATTAGTAGTTAGTAGACTGTAGCTGGATACCAGCATTAGTAGTTAGTTGACTTTAGCTGGGTACCAGTATTAGTAGTTAGTAGACAGGAGCTGGATACCAGTATTAGTAGTTAGTAAACAGGAGCTGGATACCAGTATTAGTAGTTAGTACACTGTAGCTGGGTACCAGTATTAGTAGTTAGTAGACCGTAGCTGGGTACCAGTATTAGTAGTTAGTAGACAGGAGCTGGGTACCAGTATTAGTAGTTAGTAGACAGGAGCTGGCTACCAGTATTAGTAGTTAGTAGACAGGAGCTGGGTACCAGTATTAGTAGTTAGTAGATTGTAGCTGGATACCAGTATTAGTAGTTAGTAGACTGTAGATGGGTACCAGTATTAGTAGTTAGTAGACTGTAGCTGGATACCAGTATTAGTAGTTAGTAGACAGGATCTGGATACCAGTATTAGTACTTAATAGACAGGAGCTGGGTACCAGTATTAGTAGTTAGTAGATTGTAGCTGGATACCAGTATTAGTAGTTAGTAGACTGTAGATGGGTACCAGTATTAGTAGTTAGTAGACTGTAGCTGGATACCAGTATTAGTAGTTAGTAGACAGGATCTGGATACCAGTATTAGTAGTTAATAGACTGTAGCTGGGTACCAGTATTATTAGTTAGTAGAAAGGAGCTTGATACCAGTATTAGTAGTTAGTAGACTGTAGCTGGATACCAGCATTAGTAGTTAGTTGACTTTAGCTGGGTACCAGTATTAGTAGTTAGTAGACAGGAGCTGGATACCAGTATTAGTAGTTAGTAGACAGGATCTGGATAACAGTATTAGTAGTTAGTAGACAGGATCTGGATACCAGTATTAGTAGTTAGTAGACAGGATCTGGATACCAATATTAGTAGTTAGTAGACAGGAGCTGGATACCAGTATTAGTAGTTAGTAGACTGTAGCTGGATACCAGTATTAGTAGTTAGTAGACAGGAGCTGGGTACCAGTATTAGTAGTTGGTAGACTGTAGCTGGGTACCAGTATTAGTAGTTAGTAGACTGTAGCTGGATACCAGTATTAGTAGTTAGTAGACTGTAGCTGGATACCAGTATTAGTAGTTAGTAGACTGTAGGTGGGTACCAGTATTAGTAGTTAGTAGACAGGAGCTGGGTACCAGTATTAGTAGTTAGTGGACTGTAGCTGGGTACCAGTATTAGTAGTTAGTAGACTGTAGCTGGATACCAGTATTAGTAGTTAGTAGACTGTAGCTGGATACCAGTATTAGTAGTTAGTAGACTGTAGCTGGATACCAGTATTAGTAGTGAGTGGACTGTAGCTGGATACCAGTATTAGTAGTTAGTAGACAGAAGCTGGGTTTCAGTATTAGTAGTTAGTAGACAGGAGCTGGATACCAGTATTAGTAGTTAGTAGACAGGAGCTGGATACCAGTATTAGTAGTTAGTACACTGTAGCTGGGTACCAGTATTAGTAGTTAATAGACAGGAGCTGGGTACCAGTATTAGTAGTTAGTAGACTGTAGCTGGGTACCAGTATTAGTAATTAGTAGACAGGAGCTGGGTACCAGTATAAGTAGTTAGTAGACCGTAGCTGGGTACCACTATTAGTAGTTAGTAGACAGGAGCTGGGTACCAGTATTAGTAGTTAGTAGACAGGAGCTGGGTACCAGTATTAGTAGTTAGTAGACAGGAGCTGGGTACCAGTATTAGCAGTTAGTAGACAGGTGCTGGGTACCAGTATTAGTAGTTAGTAGACAGGAGCTGGGTACCAGTATTAGTAGTTAGTAGACAGTAGCTGGGTACCAGTATTAGTAGTTAGTAGACAGGAGCTGGGTACCAGTATTAGTAGTTAGTAGACAGGAGCTGGGTACCAGTATTAGTAGTTAGTAGACAGGAGCTGGGTACAAGTATTAGTAGTTAGTAGACAGGAGCTGGGTACCAGTATTAGTAGTTAGTAGACAGGAGCTGAATACCAGTATTAGTAGATAGTAGACAGGAGCTGGGTACCAGTATTAGTAGTTAGTAGACAGGAGCTGGGTACCAGTATTAGTAGTTAGTAGACCGTAGCTGTGTACCAGTATTAGTAGTTAGTAGACAGGAGCTGGGTACCAGTATTAGTAGTTAGTAGACAGGAGCTGGGTACCAGTATTAGTAGTTAGTAGACAGGAGCTGGGTACCAGTATTAGTAGTTAGTAGACAGGAGCTGGGTACCAGTATTAGTAGTTAGTAGACAGGAGCTAAGTACCAGTATTAGTAGTTAGTAGACAGGAACTGGGTACCAGTATTAGTAGTTAGTAGACTGTAGCTGGACACCAGTATTAGTAGTTAGTAGACCGAAGCTGGGTACCAGTATTAGTAGTTGGTAGACAGGAGCTGGGTACCACTATTAGTAGTTAGTAGACAGGAGCAGGGTACCAGTATTAGTAGTTAGTAGACAGGAGCTGGATACCAGTATTAGTAGTTAGTAGACAAGAGCTGGGTACCAGTATTAGTAGTTAGTAGACAGGAGCTGGGTACCAGTATTAGTAGTTAGTAGACAGGAGCTGGGTACCAGTATTAGTAGTTATTAGACCGTAGCTGTGTACCAGCATTAGTAGTTAGTAGACCGAAGCTGGGTACCAGTATTAGTAGTTAGTAGACCGTAGCTGGGTACCGGTATTAGTAGTTAGTAGACAGGAGCTGGGTACCAGTATTAGTAGTTAGTAGACAGGAGCTGGGTACCAGTATTAGTAGTTAGTAGACAGGAGCTGGGTACCAGTATTAGTAGTTAGTAGACAGGAGCTGGGTACCAGTATTAGTAGTTATTAGACCGTAGCTGGGTACCAGGATTAGTAGTTAGTAGACAGGAGCTGGGTACCAGTATTAGTAGTTAGTAGACAGGAGCTTGGGACCAGTTTTAGTAGTTAGAAGACCGTAGCTGGGTACCAGTATTAGTAGTTAGTAGATAGGAGCTGGGTACCAGTATTAGTAGTTAGTAGACAGGAGCTGGGTACCAGTATTAGTAGTTAGTAGACAGGAGCTGGGTACCAGTATTAGTAGTTAGTAGACACGAGCTGGGTACCAGTATTAGTAGTTAGTAGACAGGAGCTGGGTACCAGTATTAGTAGTTAGTAGACAGGAGCTGGGTACCAGTATTAGTAGTTAGTAGACCGTAGCTGGGTACCAGTATTAGTAGTTAGTAGACAGGAGCTGGGTACCAGTTATAGTAGTTAGTAGACAGGAGCTGGGTACCAATATTAGTAGTTAGTAGACAGGAGCTGGGTAACAGTATTAGTAGTTAGTAGACCGTAGCTGGGTACCAGTATTAGTTGTAGGTAGACAGGAGCTGGGTACCAGTATTAGTAGTTAGTAGACAGGAGCTGGGTACCAATATTAGTAGTTAGTAGAAAGAGCTGGATACCAGTATTAGTAGTTAGCAGACAGGAGCTGGGTACCAGTATTAGTAGTTAGTAGACAGGAGCTGGGTACCAGTATTTGTAGTTAGTAGACTGTAGCTGGACATCAGTATTAGTAGTTAGTAGACTGTACCTGGATACCAGTTTTAGTAGTTAGTAGACTGTAGCTGGATACCACTATTAGTAGTTAGTAGACAGGAGCAGGGTACCAGTATTAGTAGTTAGTAGACAGGAGCTGGATACCAGTATTAGTAGTTAGTAGACAAGAGCTGGGTACCAGTATTAGTAGTTAGTAGACAGGAGCTGGGTACCAGTATTAGTAGTTAGTAGACAGGAGCTGGGTACCAGTATTAGTAGTTATTAGACCGTAGCTGTGTACCAGCATTAGTAGTTAGTAGACCGAAGCTGGGTACCAGTATTAGTAGTTAGTAGACCGTAGCTGGGTACCGGTATTAGTAGTTAGTAGACCGTAGCTGGGTACCAGTATTAGTAGTTAGTAGACTGTAGATGGATACCAGTATTAGTTGTTAGTAGACAGGAGCTGGATACCAGTATTAGTAGTTAGTGGACAGGAGCTGGATACCAGAATTAGTAGTTAGTAGACAGGAGCTGGATACCAGAATTAGTAGTTAGTAGACAGGAGCTGGATACCAGAATTAGTAGTTAGTAGACTGTAGCTGGATACCAGTATTAGTAGTTAGTAGACAGGAGCTGGATACCAGTATTAGTAGTTAGTAGACAGGATTTGGATACCAGAATTAGTAGTTAGTAGACATGAGCTGGTAACCAGTATTATTAGTTAGTAGACAGGAGCTGGATACCAGAATTAGTAGTTAGTAGACATGAGCTGGATACCAGTATTAGTAGTTAGTAGACAGGAGCTGGATACCAGTATTAGTAGTTAGTAGACAGGAGCTGCATACCAGAATTAGTAGTTAGTAGACAGGAGCTGGATACCAGAATTAGTAGTTAGTAGACAGGAGCTGGATACCAGAATTAGTAGTTAGTAGACTGTAGCTGGATACCAGTATTAGTAGTTAGTAGACAGGAGCTGGATACCAGTATTAGTAGTTAGTAGACCGTAGCTGGGTACCAGTATTAGTAGTCAGTAGACTGTAGCTGGATACCAGTATTAGTAGTTAGTAGACCGTAGCTGGATACCAGTATTAGTAGTTAGTATACTGTAGCTGGATACCAGTATTAGTAGTTAGTAGACAGGAGCTGGATACCAGTATTAGTAGTTAGTAGACAGGACCTGGATACCAGTATTAGTAGTTAGTAGACTGTAGCTGGATACCAGTATTAGTAGTTAGTAGACAGGGGCTGGATACCAGTATTAGTAGTTAGTAGACAGGAGCTGGATACCAGTATTAGTAGCTAGTAGACTGTAGCTGGATACCAGTATTAGTAGTTAGTAGACCGTAGCTGGGTACCAGTATTAGTAGTTAGTAGACTGTAGCTGGAATCCAGTATTAGTAGTTAATAGACAGGAGCTGGATACCAGTATTAGTAGTTAGTAGACTGTAGCTGGGTACCAGTATTAGTAGTTAGTAGACAGGAGCTGGATACCAGTATTAGTAGTTAGTAGACAGGAGCTGGATACCAGTATTAGTAGTTAGTAAACTGTAGCTGGGTACCAGTATTAGTAGTTAATAGACAGGAGCTGGATACCAGTATTAGTAGTTAGTAGACTGTAGCTGGGTACCAGTATTAGTAGTTAATAGACAGGAGCTGGATACCAGTATTAGTAGTTAGTAGACTGTAGCTGGGTACCAGTATTAGTAGTTAGTAGACAGGAGCTGGGTACCAGTATTAGTAGTTAGTAGACTGTAGCTGGATACCAGTATTAGTAGTTAGTAGACTGTAGCTGGGTACCAGTATTAGTAGTTAGTAGACTGTAGCTGGATACCAGTATTAGTAGTTAGTAGACTGTAGCTGGATACCAGTATTAGTAGTTAGTAGACTGTAGCTGGGTACCAGTATTAGTAGTTAGTAGACAGGAGCTGGGTACCAGTATTAGTAGTTAGTAGACTGTAGCTGGGTACCAGTATTAGTAGTTAGTAGACTGTAGCTGGATACCAGTATTAGTAGTTAGTAGACTGTAGCTGGATACCAGTATTAGTAGTTAGTAGACTGTTGCTGGATACCAGTATTAGTAGTGAGTAGACTGTAGCAGGATACCAGTATTAGTAGTTAGTAGACAGGAGCTGGGTACCAGTATTAGTAGTTAGTAGACAGGAGCTGGATACCAGTATTAGTAGTTAGTAGACAGGAGCTGGATACCAGTATTAGTAGTTTGTACAGTGTAGCTGGGTACCAGTAATAGTAGTTAGTAGACAGGACCTGGGTACCAGTATTAGTAGTTAGTAGACAGGAGCTGGGTACCAGTATTAGTAGTTAGTAGACAGGAGCTGGGTACCAGTATTAGTAGTTAGTAGACAGGTGCTGGGTACCAGTATTAGCAGTTGGTAGACAGGAGCTGTATACCAGTATTAGTAGATAGTAGACAGGAGCTGGGTACCAGCATTAGTAGTTAGTAGACAGGAGCTGGGGACCAGTATTAGTAGTTAGTAGACCGTAGCTGGGTACCAGTATTAGTAGTTAGTAGACAGGAGCTGGGTACCAGTATTAGTAGTTAGTAGACAGGAGCTGGGTACCAGTATTAGTTGTTAGTAGACAGGAACTGGGTACCAGTATTAGTAGTTAGTAGACTGTAGCTGGACACCAGTATTAGTAGTTAGTAGAGCGTAGCTGGGTACCAGTATTAGTAGTTAGTAGACAGGAGCTGGGTACCACTATTAGTAGTTAGTAGACATGAGCTGGGTACCAGTATTAGTAGTTAGTTGACAGGAGCTGGGTACCAGTATTAGTAGTTAGTAGACATGAGCTGGTAACCAGTATTAGTAGTTAGTAGACAGGAGCTGGGTACCAGTATTAGTAGTTAGTAGACATGAGCTGGATACCAGTATTAGTAGTTAGTAGACAGGAGCTGGATACCAGTATTAGTAGTTAGTAGACAGGAGCTGGATACCAGAATTAGTAGTTAGTAGACAGGAGCTGGATACCGGAATTAGTAGTTAGTAGACAGGAGCTGGATACCAGAATTAGTAGTTAGTAGACTGTAGCTGGATACCAGTATTAGTGGTTAGTAGACAGGAGCTGGATACCAGTATTAGTAGTTAGTAAACCGTAGCTGGGTACCAGTATTAGTAGTTAGTAGACTGTAGCTGGATACCAGTATTAGTAGTTAGTAGACCGTAGCTGGATACCAGTATTAGTAGTTAGTAGACTGTAGCTGGATACCAGTATTAGTAGTTAGTAGACAGGAACTGGATACCAGTATTAGTAGTTAGTAGACTGTAGCTGGATACCAGTATTAGTAGTTAGTAGACAGGAGCTGGATACCAGTATTAGTAGTTAGTAGAGAGGAGCTGGATACCAGTATTAGTAGTTAGTAGACTGTAGCTGGATACCAGTATTAGTCGTTAGTAGACAGGAGATGGATACCAGTATTAGTAGTTAATAGACAGGAGCTGGGTACCAGTATTAGTAGTTAGTAGACTGTAGCCGGATACCAGTATTAGTAGTTAGTAGACAGGAGCTGGATACCAGTATTAGTAGTTAGTAGACAGGAGCTGGATACCAGTATTAGTAACTAATAGACTGTAGCTGGATACCAGTATTAGTAGTTAGTAGACCGTAGCTGGGTATTAGTAGTTAGTAGACTGTACCTGGAATCCAGTATTAGTAGTTAATAGACAGGAGCTGGATACCAGTATTAGTAGTTAGTAGACTGTAGCTGGGTACCAGTATTAGTAGTTAGTAGACAGGAGCGGGATACCAGTATTAGTAGTTAGTAGACAGGAGCTGGATACCAGTATTAGTAGTTAGTAGACTGTAGTTGGGTACCAGTATTAGTAGTTAATAGAGAGGAGCTGGATACCAGTATTAGTAGTTAGTAGACTGTAGCTGGGTACCAGTATTAGTAGTTAATACACAGGAGCTGGATACCAGTATTAGTAGTTAGTAGACTGTAGCTGGATTCCAGTATTAGTAGTTAGTAGACCGTAGCTGGGTACCAGTATTAGTAGTTAGTAGACCGTAGCTGGAATCCAGTATTAGTAGTTAGTAGACCGTAGCTGGGTACCAGTATTAGTAGTTAGTAGACTGTAGCTGGAATCCAGTATTAGTAGTTAGTAGACCGTAGCTGGGTACCAGTATTAGTAGTTAGTAGAGAGGAGCTTGATACCAGTATTAGTAGTTAGTAGACAGGAGCTGGATACCAGTATTAGTAGTTAGTAGACAGGAGCTGGGTACCAGTATTAGTAGTTAGTAGACAGGAGCTGGATACCAGTATTAGTAGATAGTAGACAGGAGCTGGATACCAGTATTAGTAGTTAGTAGACAGGAGCTGGGTACCAGTATTAGTAGTTAGTAGACAGGAGCTGGGTACCAGTATTAGTAGTTAGTAGACCGTAGCTGTGTACCAGTATTAGTAGTTAGTAGACAGGAGCTGGGTACCAGTATTAGTAGTTAGTAGACAGGAGCTGGGTACCAGTATTAGTAGTTAGTAGACAGGAACTGGGTACCAGTATTAGTAGTTAGTAGACTGTAGCTGGACACCAGTATTAGTAGTTAGTAGACCGTAGCTGGGTACCAGTATTAGTAGTTAGTAGACAGGAGCTGGGTACCACTATTAGTAGTTAGTAGACAGGAGCTGGGTACCAGTATTAGTAGTTAGTAGACAGGAGCTGGATACCAGTATTAGTAGTTAGTAGACAGGAGCTGGGTACCAGTATTAGTAGTTAGTAGACCGTAGCTGGGTACCAGTATTAGTAGTTAGTAGACAGGAGCTGGGTACCAGTATTAGTAGTTAGTAGACCGTAGCTGTGTACCAGCATTAGTAGTTAGTAGACCGTAGCTTGGTACCAGTATTAGTAGTTAGTAGACCGTAGCTGGGTACGGGTATTAGTAGTTAGTAGACAGGAGCTGGGTACCAGTATTAGAAGTTAGTAGACAGGAGCTGGGTACCAGTATTAGTAGTTAGTAGACAGGAGCTGGGTACCAGTATTAGTAGTTAGTAGACAGGAGCTGGGTACCAGTATTAGTAGTTAGTAGACCGTAGCTGGGTACCAGGATTAGTAGTTAGTAGACAGGAGCTGGGTACCAGTATTAGTAGTTAGTAGACCGTAGCTGGGTACCAGCATTAGTAGTTAGTAGACAGGAGCTGGGTACCAGTATTAGTAGTTAGTAGACAGGAGCTGGGTACCAGTTTTAGTAGTTAGAAGACCGTAGCTGGGTACCAGTATTAGTAGTTAGTAGATAGGAGCTGGGTACCAGTGTTAGTAGTTGGTAGACAGGAGCTGGGTACCAGTATTAGTAGTTAGTAGACAGGAGCTGGGTACCAGTATTAGTAGTTAGTAGACTGTAGCTGGATACCTGTATTAGTAGTTAGTAGACTGTAGCTGGGTACCAGTATTAGTAGTTAGTAGACAGGAGCTGGGTACCAGTATTAGTAGTTAGTAGACTGTAGCTGGATACCAGTATTAGTAGTTAGTAGACTGTATCTGAGTACCAGTATTAGTAGTTAGTATACTGTAGCTGGATACCAGTATTAGTAGTTAGTAGACAGGTGCTGGATACCAGTATTAGTAGTTAGTATACTGTAGCTGGGTACCAGTATTAGTAGTTAGTAGACTGTAGCTGGATACCAGTATTAGTCGTTAGTAGACAGGAGCTGGATACCAGTATCAGTAGTTAGTAGACTGTAGCTGGAAACCAGTATTAGTCGTTAGTAGACAGGAGATGGATACCAGTATTAGTAGTTAGTAGACAGGAGCTGGGTACCAGTATTAGTAGTTAGTAGACTGTAGCTGGATACCAGTATTAGTCGTTAGTAGACAGGAGCTGGATACCAGTATCAGTAGTTAGTAGACTGTAGCTGGATACCAGTATTAGTCGTTAGTAGACAGGAGATGGATACCAGTATTAGTAGTTAGTAGACAGGAGCTGGATACTAGTATTAGTAGTTAGTAGACTGTAGCTGGATACCAGTATTAGTAGTTAGTAGACAGGAGCTGGATACCAGTATTAGTACCTAGTAGACTGTAGCTGGATACCAGTATTAGTAGTTAGTAAACCGTAGCTGGGTACCAGTATTAGTAGTTAGTAGACTGTAGCTGGAATCCAGTATTTGTAGTTAATAGACAGGAGCTGGATACCAGTATTAGTAGTTAGTAGACTGTAGCTGGGTACTAGTATTAGTAGTTAGTAGACAGGAGCGGGATACCAGTATTAGTAGTTAGTAGACAGGAGCTGGGTACCAGTATTAGTAGTTAGTAGACTGTAGTTGGGTACCAGTATTAGTAGTTAATAGAGAGGAGCTGGATACCAGTATTAGTAGTTAGTAGACTGTAGCTGGGTACCAGTATTAGTAGTTAATAGACAGGAGCTGGATACCAGTATTAGTAGTTAGTAGACTGTAGCTGGAATCCAGTATTAGTAGTTAGTAGACCGTAGCTGGGTACCAGTATTAGTAGTTAGTAGACCGTAGCTGGAATCCAGTATTAGTAGTTAGTAGACCGTAGCTGGGTACCAGCATTAGTAGTTAGTAGACTGTAGCTGGAATCCAGTATTAGTAGTTAGTAGACCGTAGCTGGGTACCAGTATTAGTAGTTAGTAGAGAGGAGCTTGATACCAGTATTAGTAGTTAGTAGACAGGAGCTGGGTACCAGTATTAGTAGTTAGTAGACAGGAGCTGGGTACCAGTATTAGTAGTTAGTAGACAGGAGCTGGGTACCAGTATTAGTAGTTAGTAGACAGGAGCTGGATACCAGTATTAGTAGATGGTAGACAGGAGCTGGGTACTAGTATTAGTAGTTAGTAGACAGGAGCTGGGTACCAGTATTACTAGTTAGTAGACCGTAGCTGTGTACCAGTATTAGTAGTTAGTAGACAGGAGCTGGGTACCAGTATTAGTAGTTAGTAGACTGTAGCTGGATACCAGTATTAGTAGTTAGTAGACAGGAGCTGGGTACCAGTATTAGTAGTTAGTAGAATGTAGCTGGATACCAGTATTAGTAGTTAGTAGACAGGAGCTGGATACCAGTATAAGTAGTTAGTAGACTGTAGCTGGATACCAGTATTAGTAGTTAGTAGACAGGAGCTGGGTACCAGTATTAGTAGTTACTAGACTGTAGCTGGATACCAGTATTAGCAGTTAGTAGACTGTAGCTGGATACCAGTATTAGTAGTTAGTAGACAGGACCTGGGTACCAGTTTTAGTAGTTAGTAGACAGGAGCTGGGTACCAGTTTTAGTAGTTAGTAGACAGGTGCTGGATACCAGAATTAGTAGTTAGTAGACAGGAGCTGGGTACCAGTATTAATAGTTAGTAGACAGGAGCTGGATACCAGTATTAGTAGTTAGTAGACAGGAGCTGGATACCAGTATTAGTAGTTAGTACACAGGACCTGGGTACCAGTATTAGTAGTTAGTAGACAGGAGCTGGGTACAAGTATTAATAGTTAGTAGACAGTATCTGGATACCAGTGTTAGTAGTAATAGACAGGACCTGGGTACCAGTATTAGTAGTTAGTAGACAGGAGCTGGGTACCAGTATTAGTAGTTAGTAGACTGTAGCTGGATACCAGTATTTGTAGTTAGTAGACTGTTGCTGGATACCAGTATTAGTAGTTAGTAGACAGGAGCTGGATACCAGTATTAGTAGTTAGTAGACAGGAGCTGGATACCAGTATTAGTAGTTAGTAGACTGTAGCTGGATACCAGTATTAGTAGTTAGTAGACTGTAGCTGGATACCAGTATTAGTGGTTAGTAGACAGGTGCTGGGTACCAGTATTAGTAGTGAGTAGACTGTAGCTGGATACCAGTATTAGTAGTTAGTAGACAGGAGCTGGGTACTAGTATTAGTAGTTAGAAGACAGGAGCTGGATACCAGTATTAGTAGTTAGTAGACAGGAGCTGGATACCAGTATTAGTAGTTTGTACACTGTAGCTGGGTACCAGTATTAGTAGTTAGTAGACAGGAGCTGGGTACCAGTATTAGTAGTTAGTAGACTGTAGCTGGGTACCAGTATTAGTAATTAGTAGACAGGAGCTGGGTACCAGTATAAGTAGTTAGTAGACCGTAGCTGAGTACCACTATTAGTAGTTAGTAGACAGGAGCTGGGTACCAGTATTAGTAGTTAGTAGACAGGAGCTGGGTACCAGTATTAGTAGTTAGTAGACAGGAGCTGGGTACCAGCATTAGTAGTTAGTAAACAGGAGCTGGGTACCAGTATTAGTAGTTAGTAGACAGGAGCTGGGTACCAGTATTAGTAGTTAGTAGACAGTAGCTGGGTACCAGTATTAGTAGTTAGTAGACAGGAGCTGGGTACCAGTATTAGTAGTTAGTAGACAGGAGCTGGGTACCAGTATTAGTAGTTAGTAGACAGGAGCTGACTACCAGTATTAGTAGTTAGTAGACAGGAGCTGGGTACCAGTATTAGTAGTTAGTAGACTGTAGCTGGGTACCAGTATTAGTAGTTAGTAGACAGGAGCTGGGTACCAGTATTAGTAGTTAGTAGACAGGAGCTGGGTACCAGTATTAGTAGTTAGTAGACAGGAGCTGGATACCAGTATTAGTAGATAGTAGACAGGAGCTGGGTACCAGTATTAGTAGTTAGTAGACAGGAGCTGGGGACCAGTATTAGTAGTTAGTAGACCGTAGCTGGGTACCAGTATTAGTAGTTAGTAGACAGGAGCTGGGTACCAGTATTAGTAGTTAGTAGACAGGAGCTGAATACCAGTATTAGTTGTTAGTAGACAGGAACTGGGTACCAGTATTAGTAGTTAGTAGACTGTAGCTGGACACCAGTATTAGTAGTTAGTAGAGCGTAGCTGGGTACCAGTATTAGTAGTTAGTAGACAGGAGCTGGGTACCACTATTAGTAGTTAGTAGACATGAGCTGGGTACCAGTATTAGTAGTTAGTTGACAGGAGTTGGGTACCAGTATTAGTAGTTAGTAGACAGGAGCTGGGTACCAGTATTAGTAGTTAGTAGACCGTAGCTGGGTACCAGTATTAGTAGCTAGTAGACCGTAGCTGGGTACCAGCATTAGTAGTTAGTAGACCGTAGCTGGGTACCAGTATTAGTAGTTAGTAGACAGGAGCTGGATACCAGAATTAGTAGTTAGTAGACAGGAGCTGGATACCAGAATTAGTAGTTAGTAGACTGTAGCTGGATACCAGTATTAGTAGTTAGTAGACAGGAGCTGGATACCAGTATTAGTAGTTAGTAGACCGTAGCTGGGTACCAGTATTAGTAGTTAGTAGACTGTAGCTGGATACCAGTATTAGTAGTTAGTAGACCGTAGCTGGATACCAGTATTAGTAGTTAGTATACTGTAGCTGGATACCAGTATTAGTAGTTAGTAGACAGGAGCTGGATACCAGTATTAGTAGTTAGTAGACAGGACCTGGATACCAGTATTAGTAGTTAGTAGACTGTAGCTGGATACCAGTATTAGTAGTTAGTAGACAGGAGCTGGATACCAGTATTACTAGTTAGTAGACTGTAGCTGGATACCAGTATTAGTCGTTAGTAGACAGGAGATGGATACCAGTATTAAAAGTTAGTAGACAGGAGCTGGGTACCAGTATTAGTAGTTAGTAGACTGTAGCTGGATACCAGTATTAGTAGTTAGTAGACAGGAGCTGGATACCAGTATTAGTAGTTAGTAGACAGGAGCTGGATACCAGTATTAGTAGCTAGTAGACTGTAGCTGGATACCAGTATTAGTAGTTAGTAGACCGTAGCTGGGTACCAGTATTAGTAGTTAGTAGACTGTAGCTGGAATCCAGTATTAGTAGTTAATAGACAGGAGCTGGATACCAGTATTAGTAGTTATTAGACAGGATTTGGATACCAGAATTAGTGGTTAGTAGACAGGAGCTGGATACCAGAATTAGTAGTTAGTAGACAGGAGCTGGATACCAGAATTAGTAGTTAGTAGACTGTAGCTGGATACCAGTATTAGTAGTTAGTAGACAGGAGCTGGATACCAGTATTAGTAGTTAGTAGACCGTAGCTGGGTACCAGTATTAGTAGTTAGTAGGCTGTAGCTGGATACCAGTATTAGTAGTTAGTAGACAGGAGCTGGATACCAGTATTAGTAGTTAGTGCACAGGAGCTGGATGCCAGAATTAGTAGTTAGTAGACAGGAGCTGGATAACAGAATTAGTAGTTAGTAGACAGGAGCTGGATACCAGAATTAGTAGTTAGTAGACTGTAGCTGGGTACCAGTATTAGTAGTTAGTAGACTGTAGCTGGATACCAGTATTAGTAGTTAGTAGACTGTAGCTGGATACCAGTATTAGTAGTTAGTAGACTGTAGCTGGATACCAGTATTAGTAGTTAGTAGACTGTACCTGGGTACCAGTATTAGCAGTTAGTAGACTGTATCTGGGTACCAGTATTAGTAGTTAGTAGACAGGAGCTGGATACCAGTATTAGGAGTTAGTAGACTGTAGCTGGATACCAGTATTAGTAGTTAGTAGACTGTAGCTGGGTACCAGTATTAGAAGTTAGTAGACTGTAGCTGGATACTAGTATTAGCAGTTAGTAGATTGCAGCTGGGTACCAGTATTAGTAGTTAGTAGACTGTAGCTGGATACCAGTATTAGTAGTTAGTAGACTGTACCTGGGTACCAGTATTAGTAGTTAGTAGACTGTAGCTGGGTACCAGTATTAGTAGTTAGTAGACTGTAGCTAGATACCAGTATTAGTAGTTAGTAGACTGTAGCTGGGTACCAGTATTAGTAGTTTGTAAACTGTAGCTGGGTACCAGTATTAGTAGTTAGTAGACTGTAGCTAGATACCAGTATTAGTAGTTAGTAGACTGTAGCTGGATACCAGTATTAGTAGTTAGTAGACCGTAGCTGTATACCAGTATTAGTAGTCAGTAGACTGTAGCTGGGTACCAGTATCAGTAGTTAGTAGACTGTAGCTGGGTACCAGTATTAGTAGTTAGTAGACTGTAGCTGGATACCAGTATTAGTAGTTAGTAGACTGTAGCTGGGTACCAGTATTAGTAGTTAGTAGACTGTAGCTGGATACCAGTATTAGTAGTTAGTAGACTGTAGCTGGATACCAGTATTAGTAGTTAGTAGACTGTAGGTGGGTACCAGTATTAGTAGTTAGTAGACAGGAGCTGGGTACCAGTATTAGTAGTTAGTGGACTGTAGCTGGGTACCAGTATTAGTAGTTAGTAGACTGTAGCTGGATACCAGTATTAGTAGTTAGTAGACTGTAGCTGGATACCAGTATTAGTAGTTAGTAGACTGTAGCTGGATACCAGTATTAGTAGTGAGTGGACTGTAGCTGGATACCAGTATTAGTAGTTAGTAGACAGGAGCTGGGTTTCAGAATTAGTAGTTAGTAGACAGGAGCTGGATACCAGTATTAGTAGTTAGTAGACAGGAGCTGGATACCAGTATTAGTAGTTAGTACACTGTAGCTGGGTACCAGTATTAGTAGTTAGTAGACAGGAGCTGGGTACCAGTATTAGTAGTTAGTAGACTGTAGCTGGGTACCAGTATTAGTAATTAGTAGACAGGAGCTGGGTACCAGTATAAGTAGTTAGTAGACAGGAGCTGGGTACCAGTATTAGTAGTTAGTAGACAGGAGCTGGGTACCAGTATTAGTAGTTAGTAGACAGGAGCTGGGTACAAGTATTAGCAGTTAGTAGACAGGAGCTGGGGGCCAGTATTAGTAGTTAGTAGACAGGAGCTGGGTACCAGTATTAGTAGTTAGTAGAAAGTAGCTGGGTACCAGTATTAGTAGTTAGTAGACAGGAGCTGGGTACCAGTATTAGTAGTTAGTAGACAGGAGCTGGGTACCAGTATTAGTAGTTAGTAGACAGGAGCTGGGTACCAGTATTAGTAGTTAGTAGACAGGAGCTGGGTACCAGTATTAGTAGTTAGTAGACAGGAGCTGGGTACCAGTATTAGTAGTTAGTAGACAGGAGCTGGATACCAGTATTAGTAGATAGTAGACAGGAGCTGGGTACCAGTATTAGTAGTTAGTAGACAGGAGCTGGGTACCAGTATTAGTAGTTAGTAGACCGTAGCTGTGTACCAGTATTAGTAGTTAGTAGACAGGAGCTGGGTACCAGTATTAGTAGTTAGTAGACAGGAGCTGGGTACCAGTATTAGTAGTTAGTAGACAGGAGCTGGGTACCAGTATTAGTAGTTAGTAAACAGGAGCTGGGTACCAGTATTAGTAGTTAGTAGACAGGAGCTGGGTACCAGTATTAGTAGTTAGTAGACAGGAACTGGGTACCAGTATTAGTAGTTAGTAGACTGTAGCTGGACACCAGTATTAGTAGTTAGTAGACCGTAGCTGGGTACCGGTATTAGTAGTTGGTAGACAGGAGCTGGGTACCACTATTAGTAGTTACTAGACAGGAGCAGGGTACCAGTATTAGTAGTTAGTAGACAGGAGCTGGATACCAGTATTAGTAGTTAGTAGACAAGAGCTGGGTACCAGTATTAGTAGTTAGTAGACCGTAGCTGGGTACCAGTATTAGTAGTTAGTAGACAGGAGCTGGGTACCAGTATTAGTAGTTATTAGACCGTAGCTGTGTACCAGCATTAGTAGTTAGTAGACCGTAGCTGGGTACCAGTATTAGTAGTTAGTAGACCGTAGCTGGGTACCGGTATTAGTAGTTAGTAGACAGGAATTGGGTACCAGTATTAGTAGTTAGTAGACAGGAGCTGGGTACCAGTATTAGTAGTTAGTAGACAGGAGCTGGGTACCAGTATTAGTAGTTAGTAGACAGGAGCTGGGTACCAGTATTAGTAGTTAGTAGACCGTAGCTGGGTACCAGGATTAGTAGTTAGTAGACAGGAGCTGGGTACCAGTATTAGTAGTTAGTAGACAGGAGCTGGGTACCAGTTTTAGTGGTTAGAAGACCGTAGCTGGGTACCAGTATTATTAGTTAGTAGATAGGAGCTGGGTTCCAGTATTAGTAGTTAGTAGACAGGAGCTGGGTACCAGTATTAGTAGTTAGTAGACAGGAGCTGGGTACCAGTATTAGTAGTTAGTAGACACGAGCTGGGTACCAGTATTAGTAGTTAGTAGACAGGAGCTGGGTACCAGTATTAGTAGTTAGTAGAAAGGAGCTGGGTACCAGTATTAGTAGTTAGTAGACCGTAGCTGGGTACCAGCATTAGTAGTTAGTAGACAGGAGCTGGGTACCAGTTATAGTAGTTAGTAGACAGGAGCTGGGTACCAATATTAGTAGTTAGTAGACAGGAGCTGGGTAACAGTATTAGTAGTTAGTAGACCGTAGCTGGGTACCAGTATTAGTTGTAGGTAGACAGGAGCTGGGTACCAGTATTAGTAGTTAGTAGACAGGAGCTGGGTACCAATATTAGTAGTTAGTAGAAAGAGCTGGATACCAGTATTAGTAGTTAGCAGACAAGAGCTGGGTACCAGTATTAGTAGTTAGTAGACGGGAGCTGGGTACCAGTATTTGTAGTTAGTAGACTGTAGCTGGACATCAGTATTAGTAGTTAGTAGACTGTACCTGGATACCAGTTTTAGTAGTTAGTAGACTGTAGCTGGATACCAGTATTAGTAGTTAGTAGACTGTAGCTGGATACCAGTTTTAGTAGTTAGTAGACAGGAGCTGGATACCAGAATTAGTAGTTAGTAGACAGGAGCTGGATACCAGTATTAGTAGTTAGTAGACAGGAGCTGAATACCAGTATTAGTAGTTATTAGACAGGATTTGGATACCAGAATTAGTGGTTAATAGACAGGAGCTGGATACCAGAATTAGTAGTTAGTAGACAGGAGCTGGATACCAGAATTAGTAGTTAGTAGACTGTAGCTGGATACCAGTATTAGTAGTTAGTAGACAGGAGCTGGATACCAGTATTAGTAGTTAGTAGACCGTAGCTGGGTACCAGTATTAGTAGTTAGTAGGCTGTAGCTGGATACCAGTATTAGTAGTTAGTAGACAGGAGCTGGATACCAGTATTAGTAGTTAGTGCACAGGAGCTGGATGCCAGAATTAGTAGTTAGTAGACAGGAGCTGGATACCAGAATTAGTAGTTAGTAGACAGGAGCTGGATACCAGAATTAGTAGTTAGTAGACTGTAGCTGGGTACCAGTATTAGTAGTTAGTAGACTGTAGCTGGATACCAGTATTAGTAGTTAGTAGACTGTAGCTGGATACCAGTATTAGTAGTTAGTAGACTGTAGCTGGATACCAGTATTAGTAGTTAGTAGACTGTACCTGGGTACCAGTATTAGCAGTTAGTATACTGTATCTGGGTACCAGTATTAGTAGTTAGTAGACAGGAGCTGGATACCAGTATTAGGAGTTAGTAGACTGTAGCTGGATACCAGTATTAGTAGTTAGTAGACTGTAGCTGGGTACCAGTATTAGCAGTTAGTAGACTGTAGCTGGATACCAGTATTAGCAGTTAGTAGATTGCAGCTGGGTACCAGTATTAGTAGTTAGTAGACTGTAGCTGGATACCAGTATTAGTAGTTAGTAGACTGTACCTGGGTACCAGTATTAGTAGTTAGTAGACTGTAGCTGGGTACCAGTATTAGTAGTTAGTAGACTGTAGCTAGATACCAGTATTAGTAGTTAGTAGACTGTAGCTGGGTACCAGTATTAGTAGTTTGTAAACGGTAGCTGGGTACCAGTATTAGTAGTTAGTAGACTGTAGCTAGATACCAGTATTAGTAGTTAGTAGACTGTAGCTGGATACCAGTATTAGTAGTTAGTAGACCGTAGCTGGGTACCAGTATTAGTAGTTAGTAGACTGTAGCTGGGTACCAGTATCAGTAGTTAGTAGACTGTAGCTGGGTACCAGTATTAGTAGTTAGTAGACTGTAGCTGGATACCAGTATTAGTAGTTAGTAGACTGTAGCTGGGTACCAGTATTAGTAGTTAGTAGACAGGATCTTGATACCAGTATTAGTAGTTAGTAGACTGTAGCTGGATACCAGCATTAGTAGTTAGTTGACTGTAGCTGGGTACCAGTATTAGTAGTTAGTAGACAGGAGCTGGATACCAGTATTAGTAGTTAGTAGACAGGAGCTGGATACCAGTATTAGTAGTTAGTACACTGTAGCTGGGTACCAGTATTAGTAGTTAGTAGACCGTAGCTGGGTACCAGTATTAGTAGTTAGTAGACAGGAGCTGGGTACCAGTATTAGTAGTTAGTAGACAGGAGCTGGCTACCAGTATTAGTAGTTAGTAGACAGGTGCTGGGTACCAGTATTAGTAGTTAGTAGATTGTAGCTGGATACCAGTATTAGTAGTTAGTAGACTGTAGATGGGTACCAGTATTAGTAGTTAGTAGACTGTAGCTGGATACCAGTATTAGTAGTTAGTAGACAGGATCTGGATACCAGTATTAGTAGTTAATAGACAGGAGCTGGATACCAGTATTAGTAGTTAATAGAAATATCTGGATACCAGTATTAGTAGTTAGTAGACAGGATCTGGAGAACAGTATTAGTAGTTAGTAGACAGGATCTGGATACCAGTATTAGTAGTTAGTAGACAGGATCTGGATACCATTATTAGTAGTTAGTAGACAGGAGCTGGATACCAGTATTAGTAGTTAGTAGACTGTAGCTGGATACCAGTATTAGTAGTTAGTAGACAGGAGCTGGGTACCAGTATTAGTAGTTAGTAGACTGTAGCTGGGTACCAGTATTAGTAGTTAGTAGACTGTAGCTGGATACCAGTATTAGTAGTTAGTAGACTGTAGCTGGATACCAGTATTAGTAGTTAGTAGACTGTAGGTGGGTACCAGTATTAGTAGTTAGTAGACAGGAGCTGGGTACCAGTATTAGTAGTTAGTGGACTGTAGCTGGGTACCAGTATTAGTAGTTAGTAGACTGTAGCTGGATACCAGTATTAGTAGTTAGTAGACTGTAGCTGGATACCAGTATTAGTAGTTAGTAGACTGTAGCTGGATACCAGTATTAGTAGTGAGTGGACTGTAGCTGGATACCAGTATTAGTAGTTAGTAGACAGGAGCTGGGTTTCAGTATTAGTAGTTAGTAGACAGGAGCTGGATACCAGTATTAGTAGTTAGTAGACAGGAGCTGGATACCAGTATTAGTAGTTAGTACACTGTAGCTGGGTACCAGTATTAGTAGTTAGTAGACAGGAGCTGGGTACCAGTATTAGTAGTTAGTAGACTGTAGCTGGGTACCAGTATTAGTAATTAGTAGACAGGAGCTGGGTACCAGTATAAGTAGTTAGTAGACCGTAGCTGGGTACCACTATTAGTAGTTAGTAGACAGGAGCTGGGTACCAGTATTAGTAGTTAGTAGACAGGAGCTGGGTACCAGTATTAGTAGTTAGTAGACAGGAGCTGGGTACCAGTATTAGCAGTTAGTAGACAGGAGCTGGGGGCCAGTATTAGTAGTTAGTAGACAGGAGCTGGGTACCAGTATTAGTAGTTAGTAGACAGTAGCTGGGTACCAGTATTAGTAGTTAGTAGACAGGAGCTGGGTACCAGTATTAGTAGTTAGTAGACAGGAGCTGGGTACCAGTATTAGTAGTTAGTAGACAGGAGCTGGGTACCAGTATTAGTAGTTAGTAGACAGGAGCTGGGTACCAGTATTAGTAGTTAGTAGACAGGAGCTGGGTACCAGTATTAGCAGTTAGTAGACAGGAGCTGGATACCAGTATTAGTAGATAGTAGACAGGAGCTGGGTACCAGTATTAGTAGTTAGTAGACAGGAGCTGGGTACCAGTATTAGTAGTTAGCAGACCGTAGCTGTGTACCAGTATTAGTAGTTAGTAGACAGGAGCTGGGTACCAGTATTAGTAGTTAGTAGACAGGAGCTGGGTACCAGTATTAGTAGTTAGTAGACAGGAGCTGGGTACCAGTATTAGTAGTTAGTAAACAGGAGCTGGGTACCAGTATTAGTAGTTAGTAGACAGGAGCTGGGTACCAGTATTAGTAGTTAGTAGACAGGAACTGGGTACCAGTATTAGTAGTTAGTAGACTGTAGCTGGACACCAGTATTAGTAGTTAGTAGACCGTAGCTGGGTACCAGTATTAGTAGTTGGTAGACAGGAGCTGGGTACCACTATTAGTAGTTAGTAGACAGGAGCAGGGTACCAGTATTAGTAGTTAGTAGACAGGAGCTGGATACCAGTATTAGTAGTTAGTAGACAAGAGCTGGGTACCAGTATTAGTAGTTAGTAGACCGTAGCTGGGTACCAGTATTAGTAGTTAGTAGACAGGAGCTGGGTACCAGTATTAGTAGTTATTAGACCGTAGCTGTGTACCAGCATTAGTAGTTAGTAGACCGTAGCTGGGTACCAGTATTAGTAGTTAGTAGACCGTAGCTGGGTACCACTATTAGTAGTTAGTAGACAGGAGCTGGGTACCAGTATTAGTAGTTAGTAGACAGGAGCTGGGTACCAGTATTAGTAGTTAGTAGACAGGAGCTGGGTACCAGTATTAGTAGTTAGTAGACAGGAGCTGGGTACCAGTATTAGTAGTTAGTATACCGTAGCTGGGTACCAGGATTAGTAGTTAGTAGACAGGAGCTGGGTACCAGTATTAGTAGTTAGTAGACAGGAGCTGGGTACCAGTTTTAGTGGTTAGAAGACCGTAGCTGGGTACCAGTATTAGTAGTTAGTAGATAGGAGCTGGGTACCAGTATTAGTAGTTAGTAGACAGGAGCTGGGTACCAGTATTAGTAGTTAGTAGACAGGAGTTGGGTACCAGTATTAGTAGTTAGTAGACACGAGCTGGGTACCAGTATTAGTAGTTAGTAGACAGGAGCTGGGTACCAGTATTAGTAATTAGTAGACCGTAGCTGGGTACCAGTATTAGTAGTTAGTAGACAGGAGCTGGGTACCAGTTATAGTAGTTAGTAGACAGGAGCTGGGTACCAATATTAGTAGTTAGTAGACTGTAGCTGGATACCAGTTTTAGTAGTTAGTAGACAGGAGCTGGATACCAGTATTAGTAGTTAGTAGACAGGAGCTGAATACCAGTATTAGTAGTTATTAGACAGGATTTGGATACCAGAATTAGTGGTTAGTAGACAGGAGCTGGATACCAGAATTAGTAGTTAGTAGACAGGAGCTGGATACCAGTATTAGTAGTTAGTAGACTGTAGCTAGATACCAGTATTAGTAGTTAGTAGACTGTAGCTGGATACCAGTATTAGTAGTTAGTAGACCGTAGCTGGGTACCAGTATTAGTAGTTAGTAGACTGTAGCTGGGTACCAGTATCAGTAGTTAGTAGACTGTAGCTGGGTACCAGTATTAGTAGTTAGTAGACTGTAGCTGGATACCAGTATTAGTAGTTAGTAGACTGTAGCTGGGTACCAGTATTAGTAGTTAATAGACTGTAGCTGGGTACCAGTATTAGTAGTTAGTAGACTGTAGCTGGATACCAGTATTGGTAGTTAGTAGAATGTAACTGGATACCAGTATTAGTAGTTAGTAGACTGTAGCTGGGTACCAGTATTAGTAGTTAGTAGACTGTAGCTGGATACCAGTATTAGTCGTTAGTAGACAGGAGCTGGATACCAGTATCAGTAGTTAGTAGACTGTAGCTGGAAACCAGTATTAGTCGTTAGTAGACAGGAGATGGATACCAGTATTAGTAGTTAGTAGACAGGAGCTGGGTACCAGTATTAGTAGTTAGTAGACTGTAGCTGGATACCAGTATTAGTCGTTAGTAGACAGGAGCTGGATACCAGTATCAGTAGTTAGTAGACTGTAGCTGGATACCAGTATTAGTCGTTAGTAGACAGGAGATGGATACCAGTATTAGTAGTTAGTAGACAGGAGCTGGATACTAGTATTAGTAGTTAGTAGACTGTAGCTGGATACCAGTATTAGTAGTTAGTAGACAGGAGCTGGATACCAGTATTAGTACCTAGTAGACTGTAGCTGGATACCAGTATTAGTAGTTAGTAAACCGTAGCTGGGTACCAGTATTAGTAGTTAGTAGACTGTAGCTGGAATCCAGTATTTGTAGTTAATAGACAGGAGCTGGATACCAGTATTAGTAGTTAGTAGACTGTAGCTGGGTACTAGTATTAGTAGTTAGTAGACAGGAGCGGGATACCAGTATTAGTAGTTAGTAGACAGGAGCTGGGTACCAGTATTAGTAGTTAGTAGACTGTAGTTGGGTACCAGTATTAGTAGTTAATAGAGAGGAGCTGGATACCAGTATTAGTAGTTAGTAGACTGTAGCTGGGTACCAGTATTAGTAGTTAATAGACAGGAGCTGGATACCAGTATTAGTAGTTAGTAGACTGTAGCTGGAATCCAGTATTAGTAGTTAGTAGACCGTAGCTGGGTACCAGTATTAGTAGTTAGTAGACCGTAGCTGGAATCCAGTATTAGTAGTTAGTAGACCGTAGCTGGGTACCAGCATTAGTAGTTAGTAGACTGTAGCTGGAATCCAGTATTAGTAGTTAGTAGACCGTAGCTGGGTACCAGTATTAGTAGTTAGTAGAGAGGAGCTTGATACCAGTATTAGTAGTTAGTAGACAGGAGCTGGGTACCAGTATTAGTAGTTAGTAGACAGGAGCTGGGTACCAGTATTAGTAGTTAGTAGACAGGAGCTGGGTACCAGTATTAGTAGTTAGTAGACAGGAGCTGGATACCAGTATTAGTAGATGGTAGACAGGAGCTGGGTACTAGTATTAGTAGTTAGTAGACAGGAGCTGGGTACCAGTATTACTAGTTAGTAGACCGTAGCTGTGTACCAGTATTAGTAGTTAGTAGACAGGAGCTGGGTACCAGTATTAGTAGTTAGTAGACTGTAGCTGGATACCAGTATTAGTAGTTAGTAGACAGGAGCTGGGTACCAGTATTAGTAGTTAGTAGAATGTAGCTGGATACCAGTATTAGTAGTTAGTAGACAGGAGCTGGATACCAGTATAAGTAGTTAGTAGACTGTAGCTGGATACCAGTATTAGTAGTTAGTAGACAGGAGCTGGGTACCAGTATTAGTAGTTACTAGACTGTAGCTGGATACCAGTATTAGCAGTTAGTAGACTGTAGCTGGATACCAGTATTAGTAGTTAGTAGACAGGACCTGGGTACCAGTTTTAGTAGTTAGTAGACAGGAGCTGGGTACCAGTATTAGTAGTTAGTAGACAGGTGCTGGATACCAGAATTAGTAGTTAGTAGACAGGAGCTGGGTACCAGTATTAATAGTTAGTAGACAGGAGCTGGATACCAGTATTAGTAGTTAGTAGACAGGAGCTGGATACCAGTATTAGTAGTTAGTACACAGGACCTGGGTACCAGTATTAGTAGTTAGTAGACAGGAGCTGGGTACAAGTATTAATAGTTAGTAGACAGTATCTGGATACCAGTGTTAGTAGTAATAGACAGGACCTGGGTACCAGTATTAGTAGTTAGTAGACAGGAGCTGGGTACCAGTATTAGTAGTTAGTAGACTGTAGCTGGATACCAGTATTTGTAGTTAGTAGACTGTTGCTGGATACCAGTATTAGTAGTTAGTAGACAGGAGCTGGATACCAGTATTAGTAGTTAGTAGACAGGAGCTGGATACCAGTATTAGTAGTTAGTAGACTGTAGCTGGATACCAGTATTAGTAGTTAGTAGACTGTAGCTGGATACCAGTATTAGTGGTTAGTAGACAGGTGCTGGGTACCAGTATTAGTAGTGAGTAGACTGTAGCTGGATACCAGTATTAGTAGTTAGTAGACAGGAGCTGGGTACTAGTATTAGTAGTTAGTAGACAGGAGCTGGATACCAGTATTAGTAGTTAGTAGACAGGAGCTGGATACCAGTATTAGTAGTTTGTACACTGTAGCTGGGTACCAGTATTAGTAGTTAGTAGACAGGAGCTGGGTACCAGTATTAGTAGTTAGTAGACTGTAGCTGGGTACCAGTATTAGTAATTAGTAGACAGGAGCTGGGTACCAGTATAAGTAGTTAGTAGACCGTAGCTGAGTACCACTATTAGTAGTTAGTAGACAGGAGCTGGGTACCAGTATTAGTAGTTAGTAGACAGGAGCTGGGTACCAGTATTAGTAGTTAGTAGACAGGAGCTGGGTACCAGCATTAGTAGTTAGTAAACAGGAGCTGGGTACCAGTATTAGTAGTTAGTAGACAGGAGCTGGGTACCAGTATTAGTAGTTAGTAGACAGTAGCTGGGTACCAGTATTAGTAGTTAGTAGACAGGAGCTGGTTACCAGTATTAGTAGTTAGTAGACAGGAGCTGGGTACCAGTATTAGTAGTTAGTAGACAGGAGCTGACTACCAGTATTAGTAGTTAGTAGACAGGAGCTGGGTACCAGTATTAGTAGTTAGTAGACTGTAGCTGGGTACCAGTATTAGTAGTTAGTAGACAGGAGCTGGGTACCAGTATTAGTAGTTAGTAGACAGGAGCTGGGTACCAGTATTAGTAGTTAGTAGACAGGAGCTGGATACCAGTATTAGTAGATAGTAGACAGGAGCTGGGTACCAGTATTAGTAGTTAGTAGACAGGAGCTGGGGACCAGTATTAGTAGTTAGTAGACCGTAGCTGGGTACCAGTATTAGTAGTTAGTAGACAGGAGCTGGGTACCAGTATTAGTAGTTAGTAGACAGGAGCTGAATACCAGTATTAGTTGTTAGTAGACAGGAACTGGGTACCAGTATTAGTAGTTAGTAGACTGTAGCTGGACACCAGTATTAGTAGTTAGTAGAGCGTAGCTGGGTACCAGTATTAGTAGTTAGTAGACAGGAGCTGGGTACCACTATTAGTAGTTAGTAGACATGAGCTGGGTACCAGTATTAGTAGTTAGTTGACAGGAGTTGGGTACCAGTATTAGTAGTTAGTAGACAGGAGCTGGGTACCAGTATCAGTAGTTAGTAGACCGTAGCTGGGTACCAGTATTAGTAGCTAGTAGACCGTAGCTGGGTACCAGCATTAGTAGTTAGTAGACCGTAGCTGGGTACCAGTATTAGTAGTTAGTAGACAGGAGCTGGATACCAGAATTAGTAGTTAGTAGACAGGAGCTGGATACCAGAATTAGTAGTTAGTAGACTGTAGCTGGATACCAGTATTAGTAGTTAGTAGACAGGAGCTGGATACCAGTATTAGTAGTTAGTAGACCGTAGCTGGGTACCAGTATTAGTAGTTAGTAGACTGTAGCTGGATACCAGTATTAGTAGTTAGTAGACCGTAGCTGGATACCAGTATTAGTAGTTAGTATACTGTAGCTGGATACCAGTATTAGTAGTTAGTAGACAGGAGCTGGATACCAGTATTAGTAGTTAGTAGACAGGACCTGGATACCAGTATTAGTAGTTAGTAGACTGTAGCTGGATACCAGTATTAGTAGTTAGTAGACAGGAGCTGGATACCAGTATTACTAGTTAGTAGACTGTAGCTGGATACCAGTATTAGTCGTTAGTAGACAGGAGATGGATACCAGTATTAAAAGTTAGTAGACAGGAGCTGGGTACCAGTATTAGTAGTTAGTAGACTGTAGCTGGATACCAGTATTAGTAGTTAGTAGACAGGAGCTGGATACCAGTATTAGTAGTTAGTAGACAGGAGCTGGATACCAGTATTAGTAGCTAGTAGACTGTAGCTGGATACCAGTATTAGCAGTTAGTAGACCGTAGCTGGGTACCAGTATTAGTAGTTAGTAGACTGTAGCTGGAATCCAGTATTAGTAGTTAATAGACAGGAGCTGGATACCAGTATTAGTAGTTATTAGACAGGATTTGGATACCAGAATTAGTGGTTAGTAGACAGGAGCTGGATACCAGAATTAGTAGTTAGTAGACAGGAGCTGGATACCAGAATTAGTAGTTAGTAGACTGTAGCTGGATACCAGTATTAGTAGTTAGTAGACAGGAGCTGGATACCAGTATTAGTAGTTAGTAGACCGTAGCTGGGTACCAGTATTAGTAGTTAGTAGGCTGTAGCTGGATACCAGTATTAGTAGTTAGTAGACAGGAGCTGGATACCAGTATTAGTAGTTAGTGCACAGGAGCTGGATGCCAGAATTAGTAGTTAGTAGACAGGAGCTGGATAACAGAATTAGTAGTTAGTAGACAGGAGCTGGATACCAGAATTAGTAGTTAGTAGACTGTAGCTGGGTACCAGTATTAGTAGTTAGTAGACTGTAGCTGGATACCAGTATTAGTAGTTAGTAGACTGTAGCTGGATACCAGTATTAGTAGTTAGTAGACTGTAGCTGGATACCAGTATTAGTAGTTAGTAGACTGTACCTGGGTACCAGTATTAGCAGTTAGTAGACTGTATCTGGGTACCAGTATTAGTAGTTAGTAGACAGGAGCTGGATACCAGTATTAGGAGTTAGTAGACTGTAGCTGGATACCAGTATTAGTAGTTAGTAGACTGTAGCTGGGTACCAGTATTAGAAGTTAGTAGACTGTAGCTGGATACTAGTATTAGCAGTTAGTAGATTGCAGCTGGGTACCAGTATTAGTAGTTAGTAGACTGTAGCTGGATACCAGTATTAGTAGTTAGTAGACTGTACCTGGGTACCAGTATTAGTAGTTAGTAGACTGTAGCTGGGTACCAGTATTAGTAGTTAGTAGACTGTAGCTAGATACCAGTATTAGTAGTTAGTAGACTGTAGCTGGGTACCAGTATTAGTAGTTTGTAAACTGTAGCTGGGTACCAGTATTAGTAGTTAGTAGACTGTAGCTAGATACCAGTATTAGTAGTTAGTAGACTGTAGCTGGATACCAGTATTAGTAGTTAGTAGACCGTAGCTGGATACCAGTATTAGTAGTCAGTAGACTGTAGCTGGGTACCAGTATCAGTAGTTAGTAGACTGTAGCTGGGTACCAGTATTAGTAGTTAGTAGACTGTAGCTGGATACCAGTATTAGTAGTTAGTAGACTGTAGCTGGGTACCAGTATTAGTAGTTAGTAGACTGTAGCTGGATACCAGTATTAGTAGTTAGTAGACTGTAGCTGGATACCAGTATTAGTAGTTAGTAGACTGTAGGTGGGTACCAGTATTAGTAGTTAGTAGACAGGAGCTGGGTACCAGTATTAGTAGTTAGTGGACTGTAGCTGGGTACCAGTATTAGTAGTTAGTAGACTGTAGCTGGATACCAGTATTAGTAGTTAGTAGACTGTAGCTGGATACCAGTATTAGTAGTTAGTAGACTGTAGCTGGATACCAGTATTAGTAGTGAGTGGACTGTAGCTGGATACCAGTATTAGTAGTTAGTAGACAGGAGCTGGGTTTCAGTATTAGTAGTTAGTAGACAGGAGCTGGATACCAGTATTAGTAGTTAGTAGACAGGAGCTGGATACCAGTATTAGTAGTTAGTACACTGTAGCTGGGTACCAGTATTAGTAGTTAGTAGACAGGAGCTGGGTACCAGTATTAGTAGTTAGTAGACTGTAGCTGGGTACCAGTATTAGTAATTAGTAGACAGGAGCTGGGTACCAGTATAAGTAGTTAGTAGACAGGAGCTGGGTACCAGTATTAGTAGTTAGTAGACAGGAGCTGGGTACCAGTATTAGTAGTTAGTAGACAGGAGCTGGGTACCAGTATTAGCAGTTAGTAGACAGGAGCTGGGGGCCAGTATTAGTAGTTAGTAGACAGGAGCTGGGTACCAGTATTAGTAGTTAGTAGAAAGTAGCTGGGTACCAGTATTAGTAGTTAGTAGACAGGAGCTGGGTACCAGTATTAGTAGTTAGTAGACAGGAGCTGGGTACCAGTATTAGTAGTTAGTAGACAGGAGCTGGGTACCAGTATTAGTAGTTAGTAGACAGGAGCTGGGTACCAGTATTAGTAGTTAGTAGACAGGAGCTGGGTACCAGTATTAGTAGTTAGTAGACAGGAGCTGGATACCAGTATTAGTAGATAGTAGACAGGAGCTGGGTACCAGTATTAGTAGTTAGTAGACAGGAGCTGGGTACCAGTATTAGTAGTTAGTAGACCGTAGCTGTGTACCAGTATTAGTAGTTAGTAGACAGGAGCTGGGTACCAGTATTAGTAGTTAGTAGACAGGAGCTGGGTACCAGTATTAGTAGTTAGTAGACAGGAGCTGGGTACCAGTATTAGTAGTTAGTAAACAGGAGCTGGGTACCAGTATTAGTAGTTAGTAGACAGGAGCTGGGTACCAGTATTAGTAGTTAGTAGACAGGAACTGGGTACCAGTATTAGTAGTTAGTAGACTGTAGCTGGACACCAGTATTAGTAGTTAGTAGACCGTAGCTGGGTACCGGTATTAGTAGTTGGTAGACAGGAGCTGGGTACCACTATTAGTAGTTACTAGACAGGAGCAGGGTACCAGTATTAGTAGTTAGTAGACAGGAGCTGGATACCAGTATTAGTAGTTAGTAGACAAGAGCTGGGTACCAGTATTAGTAGTTAGTAGACCGTAGCTGGGTACCAGTATTAGTAGTTAGTAGACAGGAGCTGGGTACCAGTATTAGTAGTTATTAGACCGTAGCTGTGTACCAGCATTAGTAGTTAGTAGACCGTAGCTGGGTACCAGTATTAGTAGTTAGTAGACCGTAGCTGGGTACCGGTATTAGTAGTTAGTAGACAGGAATTGGGTACCAGTATTAGTAGTTAGTAGACAGGAGCTGGGTACCAGTATTAGTAGTTAGTAGACAGGAGCTGGGTACCAGTATTAGTAGTTAGTAGACAGGAGCTGGGTAATAGTATTAGTAGTTAGTAGACCGTAGCTGGGTACCAGGATTAGTAGTTAGTAGACAGGAGCTGGGTACCAGTATTAGTAGTTAGTAGACAGGAGCTGGGTACCAGTTTTAGTGGTTAGAAGACCGTAGCTGGGTACCAGTATTATTAGTTAGTAGATAGGAGCTGGGTTCCAGTATTAGTAGTTAGTAGACAGGAGCTGGGTACCAGTATTAGTAGTTAGTAGACAGGAGCTGGGTACCAGTATTAGTAGTTAGTAGACACGAGCTGGGTACCAGTATTAGTAGTTAGTAGACAGGAGCTGGGTACCAGTATTAGTAGTTAGTAGAAAGGAGCTGGGTACCAGTATTAGTAGTTAGTAGACCGTAGCTGGGTACCAGCATTAGTAGTTAGTAGACAGGAGCTGGGTACCAGTTATAGTAGTTAGTAGACAGGAGCTGGGTACCAATATTAGTTGTTAGTAGACAGGAGCTGGGTAACAGTATTAGTAGTTAGTAGACCGTAGCTGGGTACCAGTATTAGTTGTAGGTAGACAGGAGCTGGGTACCAGTATTAGTAGTTAGTAGACAGGAGCTGGGTACCAATATTAGTAGTTAGTAGAAAGAGCTGGATACCAGTATTAGTAGTTAGCAGACAAGAGCTGGGTACCAGTATTAGTAGTTAGTAGACGGGAGCTGGGTACCAGTATTTGTAGTTAGTAGACTGTAGCTGGACATCAGTATTAGTAGTTAGTAGACTGTACCTGGATACCAGTTTTAGTAGTTAGTAGACTGTAGCTGGATACCAGTATTAGTAGTTAGTAGACTGTAGCTGGATACCAGTTTTAGTAGTTAGTAGACAGGAGCTGGATACCAGAATTAGTAGTTAGTAGACAGGAGCTGGATACCAGTATTAGTAGTTAGTAGACAGGAGCTGAATACCAGTATTAGTAGTTATTAGACAGGATTTGGATACCAGAATTAGTGGTTAATAGACAGGAGCTGGATACCAGAATTAGTAGTTAGTAGACAGGAGCTGGATACCAGAATTAGTAGTTAGTAGACTGTAGCTGGATACCAGTATTAGTAGTTAGTAGACAGGAGCTGGATACCAGTATTAGTAGTTAGTAGACCGTAGCTGGGTACCAGTATTAGTAGTTAGTAGGCTGTAGCTGGATACCAGTATTAGTAGTTAGTAGACAGGAGCTGGATACCAGTATTAGTAGTTAGTGCACAGGAGCTGGATGCCAGAATTAGTAGTTAGTAGACAGGAGCTGGATACCAGAATTAGTAGTTAGTAGACAGGAGCTGGATACCAGAATTAGTAGTTAGTAGACTGTAGCTGGGTACCAGTATTAGTAGTTAGTAGACTGTAGCTGGATACCAGTATTAGTAGTTAGTAGACTGTAGCTGGATACCAGTATTAGTAGTTAGTAGACTGTAGCTGGATACCAGTATTAGTAGTTAGTAGACTGTACCTGGGTACCAGTATTAGCAGTTAGTATACTGTATCTGGGTACCAGTATTAGTAGTTAGTAGACAGGAGCTGGATACCAGTATTAGGAGTTAGTAGACTGTAGCTGGATACCAGTATTAGTAGTTAGTAGACTGTAGCTGGGTACCAGTATTAGCAGTTAGTAGACTGTAGCTGGATACCAGTATTAGCAGTTAGTAGATTGCAGCTGGGTACCAGTATTAGTAGTTAGTAGACTGTAGCTGGATACCAGTATTAGTAGTTAGTAGACTGTACCTGGGTACCAGTATTAGTAGTTAGTAGACTGTAGCTGGGTACCAGTATTAGTAGTTAGTAGACTGTAGCTAGATACCAGTATTAGTAGTTAGTAGACTGTAGCTGGGTACCAGTATTAGTAGTTTGTAAACGGTAGCTGGGTACCAGTATTAGTAGTTAGTAGACTGTAGCTAGATACCAGTATTAGTAGTTAGTAGACTGTAGCTGGATACCAGTATTAGTAGTTAGTAGACCGTAGCTGGGTACCAGTATTAGTAGTTAGTAGACTGTAGCTGGGTACCAGTATCAGTAGTTAGTAGACTGTAGCTGGGTACCAGTATTAGTAGTTAGTAGACTGTAGCTGGATACCAGTATTAGTAGTTAGTAGACTGTAGCTGGGTACCAGTATTAGTAGTTAGTAGACAGGATCTTGATACCAGTATTAGTAGTTAGTAGACTGTAGCTGGATACCAGCATTAGTAGTTAGTTGACTGTAGCTGGGTACCAGTATTAGTAGTTAGTAGACAGGAGCTGGATACCAGTATTAGTAGTTAGTAGACAGGAGCTGGATACCAGTATTAGTAGTTAGTACACTGTAGCTGGGTACCAGTATTAGTAGTTAGTAGACCGTAGCTGGGTACCAGTATTAGTAGTTAGTAGACAGGAGCTGGGTACCAGTATTAGTAGTTAGTAGACAGGAGCTGGCTACCAGTATTAGTAGTTAGTAGACAGGTGCTGGGTACCAGTATTAGTAGTTAGTAGATTGTAGCTGGATACCAGTATTAGTAGTTAGTAGACTGTAGATGGGTACCAGTATTAGTAGTTAGTAGACTGTAGCTGGATACCAGTATTAGTAGTTAGTAGACAGGATCTGGATACCAGTATTAGTAGTTAATAGACAGGAGCTGGATACCAGTATTAGTAGTTAATAGAAATATCTGGATACCAGTATTAGTAGTTAGTAGACAGGATCTGGAGAACAGTATTAGTAGTTAGTAGACAGGATCTGGATACCAGTATTAGTAGTTAGTAGACAGGATCTGGATACCATTATTAGTAGTTAGTAGACAGGAGCTGGATACCAGTATTAGTAGTTAGTAGACAGGAGCTGGATACCAGTATTAGTAGTTAGTAGACCGTAGCTGGGTACCAGTATTAGTAGTTAGTAGACTGTAGCTGGATACCAGTATTAGTAGTTAGTAGACCGTAGCTGGATACCAGTATTAGTAGTTAGTATACTGTAGCTGGATACCAGTATTAGTAGTTAGTAGACAGGAGCTGGATACCAGTATTAGTAGTTAGTAGACAGGACCTGGATACCAGTATTAGTAGTTAGTAGACTGTAGCTGGATACCAGTATTAGTAGTTAGTAGACAGGAGCTGGATACCAGTATTACTAGTTAGTAGACTGTAGCTGGATACCAGTATTAGTCGTTAGTAGACAGGAGATGGATACCAGTATTAAAAGTTAGTAGACAGGAGCTGGGTACCAGTATTAGTAGTTAGTAGACTGTAGCTGGATACCAGTATTAGTAGTTAGTAGACAGGAGCTGGATACCAGTATTAGTAGTTAGTAGACAGGAGCTGGATACCAGTATTAGTAGCTAGTAGACTGTAGCTGGATACCAGTATTAGTAGTTAGTAGACCGTAGCTGGGTACCAGTATTAGTAGTTAGTAGACTGTAGCTGGAATCCAGTATTAGTAGTTAATAGACAGGAGCTGGATACCAGTATTAGTAGTTATTAGACAGGATTTGGATACCAGAATTAGTGGTTAGTAGACAGGAGCTGGATACCAGAATTAGTAGTTAGTAGACAGGAGCTGGATACCAGAATTAGTAGTTAGTAGACTGTAGCTGGATACCAGTATTAGTAGTTAGTAGACAGGAGCTGGATACCAGTATTAGTAGTTAGTAGACCGTAGCTGGGTACCAGTATTAGTAGTTAGTAGGCTGTAGCTGGATACCAGTATTAGTAGTTAGTAGACAGGAGCTGGATACCAGTATTAGTAGTTAGTGCACAGGAGCTGGATGCCAGAATTAGTAGTTAGTAGACAGGAGCTGGATAACAGAATTAGTAGTTAGTAGACAGGAGCTGGATACCAGAATTAGTAGTTAGTAGACTGTAGCTGGGTACCAGTATTAGTAGTTAGTAGACTGTAGCTGGATACCAGTATTAGTAGTTAGTAGACTGTAGCTGGATACCAGTATTAGTAGTTAGTAGACTGTAGCTGGATACCAGTATTAGTAGTTAGTAGACTGTACCTGGGTACCAGTATTAGCAGTTAGTAGACTGTATCTGGGTACCAGTATTAGTAGTTAGTAGACAGGAGCTGGATACCAGTATTAGGAGTTAGTAGACTGTAGCTGGATACCAGTATTAGTAGTTAGTAGACTGTAGCTGGGTACCAGTATTAGAAGTTAGTAGACTGTAGCTGGATACTAGTATTAGCAGTTAGTAGATTGCAGCTGGGTACCAGTATTAGTAGTTAGTAGACTGTAGCTGGATACCAGTATTAGTAGTTAGTAGACTGTACCTGGGTACCAGTATTAGTAGTTAGTAGACTGTAGCTGGGTACCAGTATTAGTAGTTAGTAGACTGTAGCTAGATACCAGTATTAGTAGTTAGTAGACTGTAGCTGGGTACCAGTATTAGTAGTTTGTAAACTGTAGCTGGGTACCAGTATTAGTAGTTAGTAGACTGTAGCTAGATACCAGTATTAGTAGTTAGTAGACTGTAGCTGGATACCAGTATTAGTAGTTAGTAGACCGTAGCTGGATACCAGTATTAGTAGTCAGTAGACTGTAGCTGGGTACCAGTATCAGTAGTTAGTAGACTGTAGCTGGGTACCAGTATTAGTAGTTAGTAGACTGTAGCTGGATACCAGTATTAGTAGTTAGTAGACTGTAGCTGGGTACCAGTATTAGTAGTTAGTAGACTGTAGCTGGATACCAGTATTAGTAGTTAGTAGACTGTAGCTGGATACCAGTATTAGTAGTTAGTAGACTGTAGGTGGGTACCAGTATTAGTAGTTAGTAGACAGGAGCTGGGTACCAGTATTAGTAGTTAGTGGACTGTAGCTGGGTACCAGTATTAGTAGTTAGTAGACGGTAGCTGGATACCAGTATTAGTAGTTAGTAGACTGTAGCTGGATACCAGTATTAGTAGTTAGTAGACTGTAGCTGGATACCAGTATTAGTAGTGAGTGGACTGTAGCTGGATACCAGTATTAGTAGTTAGTAGACAGGAGCTGGGTTTCAGTATTAGTAGTTAGTAGACAGGAGCTGGATACCAGTATTAGTAGTTAGTAGACAGGAGCTGGATACCAGTATTAGTAGTTAGTACACTGTAGCTGGGTACCAGTATTAGTAGTTAGTAGACAGGAGCTGGGTACCAGTATTAGTAGTTAGTAGACTGTAGCTGGGTACCAGTATTAGTAATTAGTAGACAGGAGCTGGGTACCAGTATAAGTAGTTAGTAGACAGGAGCTGGGTACCAGTATTAGTAGTTAGTAGACAGGAGCTGGGTACCAGTATTAGTAGTTAGTAGACAGGAGCTGGGTACAAGTATTAGCAGTTAGTAGACAGGAGCTGGGGGCCAGTATTAGTAGTTAGTAGACAGGAGCTGGGTACCAGTATTAGTAGTTAGTAGAAAGTAGCTGGGTACCAGTATTAGTAGTTAGTAGACAGGAGCTGGGTACCAGTATTAGTAGTTAGTAGACAGGAGCTGGGTACCAGTATTAGTAGTTAGTAGACAGGAGCTGGGTACCAGTATTAGTAGTTAGTAGACAGGAGCTGGGTACCAGTATTAGTAGTTAGTAGACAGGAGCTGGGTACCAGTATTAGTAGTTAGTAGACAGGAGCTGGATACCAGTATTAGTAGATAGTAGACAGGAGCTGGGTACCAGTATTAGTAGTTAGTAGACAGGAGCTGGGTACCAGTATTAGTAGTTAGTAGACCGTAGCTGTGTACCAGTATTAGTAGTTAGTAGACAGGAGCTGGGTACCAGTATTAGTAGTTAGTAGACAGGAGCTGGGTACCAGTATTAGTAGTTAGTAGACAGGAGCTGGGTACCAGTATTAGTAGTTAGTAAACAGGAGCTGGGTACCAGTATTAGTAGTTAGTAGACAGGAGCTGGGTACCAGTATTAGTAGTTAGTAGACAGGAACTGGGTACCAGTATTAGTAGTTAGTAGACTGTAGCTGGACACCAGTATTAGTAGTTAGTAGACCGTAGCTGGGTACCGGTATTAGTAGTTGGTAGACAGGAGCTGGGTACCACTATTAGTAGTTACTAGACAGGAGCAGGGTACCAGTATTAGTAGTTAGTAGACAGGAGCTGGATACCAGTATTAGTAGTTAGTAGACAAGAGCTGGGTACCAGTATTAGTAGTTAGTAGACCGTAGCTGGGTACCAGTATTAGTAGTTAGTAGACAGGAGCTGGGTACCAGTATTAGTAGTTATTAGACCGTAGCTGTGTACCAGCATTAGTAGTTAGTAGACCGTAGCTGGGTACCAGTATTAGTAGTTAGTAGACCGTAGCTGGGTACCGGTATTAGTAGTTAGTAGACAGGAATTGGGTACCAGTATTAGTAGTTAGTAGACAGGAGCTGGGTACCAGTATTAGTAGTTAGTAGACAGGAGCTGGGTACCAGTATTAGTAGTTAGTAGACAGGAGCTGGGTACCAGTATTAGTAGTTAGTAGACCGTAGCTGGGTACCAGGATTAGTAGTTAGTAGACAGGAGCTGGGTACCAGTATTAGTAGTTAGTAGACAGGAGCTGGGTACCAGTTTTAGTGGTTAGAAGACCGTAGCTGGGTACCAGTATTATTAGTTAGTAGATAGGAGCTGGGTTCCAGTATTAGTAGTTAGTAGACAGGAGCTGGGTACCAGTATTAGTAGTTAGTAGACAGGAGCTGGGTACCAGTATTAGTAGTTAGTAGACACGAGCTGGGTACCAGTATTAGTAGTTAGTAGACAGGAGCTGGGTACCAGTATTAGTAGTTAGTAGAAAGGAGCTGGGTACCAGTATTAGTAGTTAGTAGACCGTAGCTGGGTACCAGCATTAGTAGTTAGTAGACAGGAGCTGGGTACCAGTTATAGTAGTTAGTAGACAGGAGCTGGGTACCAATATTAGTAGTTAGTAGACAGGAGCTGGGTAACAGTATTAGTAGTTAGTAGACCGTAGCTGGGTACCAGTATTAGTTGTAGGTAGACAGGAGCTGGGTACCAGTATTAGTAGTTAGTAGACAGGAGCTGGGTACCAATATTAGTAGTTAGTAGAAAGAGCTGGATACCAGTATTAGTAGTTAGCAGACAAGAGCTGGGTACCAGTATTAGTAGTTAGTAGACGGGAGCTGGGTACCAGTATTTGTAGTTAGTAGACTGTAGCTGGACATCAGTATTAGTAGTTAGTAGACTGTACCTGGATACCAGTTTTAGTAGTTAGTAGACTGTAGCTGGATACCAGTATTAGTAGTTAGTAGACTGTAGCTGGATACCAGTTTTAGTAGTTAGTAGACAGGAGCTGGATACCAGAATTAGTAGTTAGTAGACAGGAGCTGGATACCAGTATTAGTAGTTAGTAGACAGGAGCTGAATACCAGTATTAGTAGTTATTAGACAGGATTTGGATACCAGAATTAGTGGTTAATAGACAGGAGCTGGATACCAGAATTAGTAGTTAGTAGACAGGAGCTGGATACCAGAATTAGTAGTTAGTAGACTGTAGCTGGATACCAGTATTAGTAGTTAGTAGACAGGAGCTGGATACCAGTATTAGTAGTTAGTAGACCGTAGCTGGGTACCAGTATTAGTAGTTAGTAGGCTGTAGCTGGATACCAGTATTAGTAGTTAGTAGACAGGAGCTGGATACCAGTATTAGTAGTTAGTGCACAGGAGCTGGATGCCAGAATTAGTAGTTAGTAGACAGGAGCTGGATACCAGAATTAGTAGTTAGTAGACAGGAGCTGGATACCAGAATTAGTAGTTAGTAGACTGTAGCTGGGTACCAGTATTAGTAGTTAGTAGACTGTAGCTGGATACCAGTATTAGTAGTTAGTAGACTGTAGCTGGATACCAGTATTAGTAGTTAGTAGACTGTAGCTGGATACCAGTATTAGTAGTTAGTAGACTGTACCTGGGTACCAGTATTAGCAGTTAGTATACTGTATCTGGGTACCAGTATTAGTAGTTAGTAGACAGGAGCTGGATACCAGTATTAGGAGTTAGTAGACTGTAGCTGGATACCAGTATTAGTAGTTAGTAGACTGTAGCTGGGTACCAGTATTAGCAGTTAGTAGACTGTAGCTGGATACCAGTATTAGCAGTTAGTAGATTGCAGCTGGGTACCAGTATTAGTAGTTAGTAGACTGTAGCTGGATACCAGTATTAGTAGTTAGTAGACTGTACCTGGGTACCAGTATTAGTAGTTAGTAGACTGTAGCTGGGTACCAGTATTAGTAGTTAGTAGACTGTAGCTAGATACCAGTATTAGTAGTTAGTAGACTGTAGCTGGGTACCAGTATTAGTAGTTTGTAAACGGTAGCTGGGTACCAGTATTAGTAGTTAGTAGACTGTAGCTAGATACCAGTATTAGTAGTTAGTAGACTGTAGCTGGATACCAGTATTAGTAGTTAGTAGACCGTAGCTGGGTACCAGTATTAGTAGTTAGTAGACTGTAGCTGGGTACCAGTATCAGTAGTTAGTAGACTGTAGCTGGGTACCAGTATTAGTAGTTAGTAGACTGTAGCTGGATACCAGTATTAGTAGTTAGTAGACTGTAGCTGGGTACCAGTATTAGTAGTTAGTAGACAGGATCTTGATACCAGTATTAGTAGTTAGTAGACTGTAGCTGGATACCAGCATTAGTAGTTAGTTGACTGTAGCTGGTACCAGTATTAGTAGTTAGTAGACAGGAGCTGGATACCAGTATTAGTAGTTAGTAGACAGGAGCTG